>CATNWA010000073.1:180922-270288 GCA_951230385.1 Staurois parvus | reverse complement strand
TTAAAACGGACGATTTTTGACCCGTTAATGGCCGGCGGATGAAGAAGAGGAAGAAGAAGAAGAGGATGAAGAAGAAGAAGAAGAGGATGATGAAGAAGAAGAAGAGGATGAAGAAGAAGAAGAGGATGAAGAGGAAGAAGAGGAAGAAGAGGAGAAGAAGAAGAAGAGGATGAAGAAGAAGAGGAGGATGAAGAAGAAGAAGAAGAGGATGAAGAAGAGGATGAAGAGGATGAAGAAGAGGAAGAAGAAGAGGATGAAGAAGTGGATGAAGAAGAAGAAGAGGATGATGATGAAGAAGAAGAAGAGGATGAAGAAGAAGAAGAAGAGGATGAAGAAGAAAAAGAGGATGAAGAAGAAGAAGAAGAGGATGAAGAAGAAGAGGATGAAGAAGAGGAAGAAGAAGAAGATGAAGAAGAGGATGGAGAAGAAGAAGAAGAAGAAGAGGATGATGAAGAAGAGGAAGAAGAAGCAGAAGAAGAGGATGATGAAGAAGAAGAAGAGGAAGAAGAAGGATGAAGAAGAGGAAAAAGAAGAAGAGGATGAAGAAGAGGATGAAGAGGATGAAGAAGAAGAAGAAGAAGAAGAAGAGGATGAAGAAGACGAAGAAGAAGAGGATGAAGAAGAAGAAGAGGATGAAGAAGAGGAAGAAGATGAAGAAGAGGATGAAGAAGAAGAAGAAGAGGAAGAAGAGTAAGAAGAAGAAGAGGAAGAGGAAAGAAGAGAAGAGGATGAAGAAGAAGAAGAAGAGGATGAAGAAGAAGAAGAGGATGAAGAAGAGGATGAAGAAGAGGAAGAGGATGAAGAAGAGGAAGAAGAAGAAGAGGATGAAGAAGAAGAAGAAGAAGAAGAAGAAGAGGATGAAGAAGAAGAAGAAGAGGATGAAGAAGAAGAAGAAGATGATGAAGAAGAAGAAGGATGATGAAGAAGAAGAGGAAGAGGAAGAAGAAGGATGAAGAAGAGGAAGAAGAAGAAGAGGATGAAGAAGAAGAAGAAGAGGATGAAGAAGAAGAAGAAGAGGATGAAGAAGAAGAAGAGGATGAAGAAGAGGAAGAGGATGAAGAAGAAGAAGAGGATGATGAAGAAGAGGGATGATGAAGAAGAGGAAGAAGAAGAAGAGGAAGAAGAAGAAGAAGAGGAAGAAGAAGAAGAAGATGAAGAGGATGAAGAAGAAGAAGTAGAAGATGATGAAGAAGAAGAGGATGAAGAAGAAGAAGTAGAAGAAGAAGAGGATGAAGAAGAAGAAGAGGATGAAGAAGAAGAGGATGATGAAGAAGAAGAGGATGATGAAGAAGAAGAGGATGATGAAGAAGAAGAAGAGGATGAAGAAGAGGATGAAGATGAAGAAGAGGATGAAGATGAAGAAGAGGATGAAGATGAAGAAGAGGATGAAGATGAAGAGGATGAAGAAGAAGAAGAGGATGAAGAAAGAAGATGAAGAAGAGAGAAGAGGATGAAGAAGAAGAAGAGGATGAAGAAGAAGATGAAGAAGAGAAGAAGAGGATGAAGATTATACAATTATCTTGATATTTTTGATTTAGATTCACCAAAAAACATATAATAATATGAGGTCAAAAAACCCAAACAACACTTTCAATTGTATCCAGTCAGGCAGGCTCTTGCACTACATACTTGAAGTTAAATCTAAAGGAAATTGGGCAGAAATTGGACAGAAATTTGTATAGTGTATGGCCAGCCTTAGTATACAGGTCCTCTTTTTTGTCTTCTCTAAAATAGCAGATGTCTCCTCTAAAAAGTCTTTGTTCTATTCTAGAAAATGTACTTTGCAAAAAAAAAAAAAGTAATGGAAAGCTTTTAATCATTAACAATGGAGGGAGATGCAGCCATTAGCTTTTAATAATATAATAAAGACAAAAAAAAAACGATAGAAGAAAGAAGCATCGATTAGGACTTAGCATGACAGCTGAACAAATCATTTTATTTCTACAGAAAAAATACAAGAAGCCCACCTTGGCAGGAAAAAAAACCAGCCCCTAGAAAGATTAAAACCAAGACAAAAAGTAAACGCCGGGAGGAGGAGGGAGGAAAGACGTAATTGCTGCTCTATCCAGCCAATTACTGAAATACATTCTTCAATTAATTTGTTTTCTGTGCCAGGAGTCCATCGCTAAGACTCAGGGATCCCGGTGCCAAGAACAAGTGTTTGAATGTATAGACAAAAACCGATAATGACAACAAAAATACTAGAAGTGTAAAAAAAAAAAAAAAAAAATGAAATTAAAGGATGCCCTATACCAGGGGTCTCCAAACTTTCCAAACAAGGGGCCATTTTACTGTCCTTCAGGCTTTAGGGGGGATGGACTTTGGATAGTAGAAAATGCCCCAACGTCATTGAGAGCAGCCAATGCCCCATCATTGGTG
The DNA here is from genome assembly GCA_951230385.1 of Staurois parvus. NCBI lineage: Eukaryota > Metazoa > Chordata > Amphibia > Anura > Ranidae > Staurois > Staurois parvus. Next base: position 267,909 of record CATNWA010000073.1, on the reverse strand, counting down.
TCAGTGGGAGGAATAGTGTCCCATCATTGGTGTCAGTGGGAGGAATAGTGCCCCATCATTGGTGTCAGTGGGAGGAATAGTGCCCCATCATTGGTGTCAGTGGGAGGAATAGTGCCCCATCATTGGTGTCAGTGGGAGGAATAGTGCCCCATCATTGGTATCAGTGGGAGGAATAGTGTCCCATCATTGGTGTCAGTGGGAGGAATAGTGCCCCATCATTGGTATCAGTGGGAGGAATAGTGCCCCATCATTGGTATCAGTGGGAGGAATAGTGCCCCATCATTGGTGTCAGTGGGAGGAATAGTGCCCCATCATTGGTATCAGTGGGAGGAATAGTGCCCCATCATTGGTGTCAGTGGGAGGAATAGTGTCCCATCATTGGTGTCAGTGGGAGGAATAGTGCCCCATCATTGGTGTCAGTGGGAGGAATAGTGTCCCATCATTGGTGTCAGTGGGAGGAATAGTGCCCCATCATTGTTGTCAGTGGGAGGAATAGTGCCCCATCATTGGTATCAGTGGGAGGAATAGTGTCCCATCCTTGGTGTCAGTGGGAGGAATAGTGCCCCATCATTGTTGTCAGTGGGAGGAATCGTGCCCCATCATTGTTGTCAGTGGGAGGAATAGTGCCCCATCATTGGTATCAGTGGGAGGAATAGTGCCCCATCATTGGTATCAGTGGGAGGAATAGTGCCCCATCATTGGTATCAGTGGGGGAATAGTGCCCCATCATTGGTGTCAGTGGGAGGAATAGTGCCCCATCATTGGTATCAGTGGGAGGAATAGTGCCCCATCATTGTTGTCAGTGGGGGGAATAGTGCCCCATCATTGGTATCAGTGGGAGGAATAGTGCCCCATCATTGGTGTCAATGGGAGGTATAGTGCCCCATCATTGGTGTCAGTGGGGGGAATAGTGCCCCATCATTGGTGTCAATGGGAGGTATAGTGCCCCATCATTGGTGTCAGTGGGAGGAATAGTGCCCCATCATTGGTGTCAGTGGGAGGAATTGTGCCCCATCATTGGTGTCAATGGGAGGAATAATGCCCCATCATTGGTGTCAGTGGGAGAAATAGTGCTCCATCATTGGTGTCAATGGGAGGTATAGTGCCCCATCATTGGTATCGGTGGGACTGGAAGGAGGTGAAAGAGTCTGGACTTGAAGTGGTTAAAAAAAGGTACTTTACAAATGTCACCATTTAAATATCCAAAAAGTGCACTTTACAATGGGGGTGATTATGAAAAATGAAAGGAACTCCACTTAAAGATAATACCATACACCACAATCATCATGCCAACAGAAGCCTTCAATGACAATATGGGTGTTTCTACTGATTACCGATGTAGCACCCTCCTGCTAGGTTTTTGGTTAGGCAAGTTTAGTTACTGGATCTCTCCTGTAATCAGCAGAGCAGAATTGTTTGCTTTAGGCTGCTCTGGGTTCCATAGGATGCAAGTCTGACTGCTTCCCCGTTTTTTGGGTGGAAGGAAGGGGTGGATGGAAGGAAGGAAGGGAGGAAGGAAGGAAAGGAGGGGTGGGAGGAAGGAAGGAAAGGAGGGGTGGGTGGAAGGAAGGAAGGGAGGGGTGGAAGGAAGGAAGGGAGGGGTGGAAGGAAGGAAGGGAGGGGGGGGGTGGAAGGAAGGAAGGGAGGGGTGGGTGGGTGGAAGGAAGGAAGGGAGGGGTGGGTGGGAGGAAGGGAGGAAGGGAGGAAGGAAGGAGTGGGTGGAAGGAAGGGAGGGAGGGGTGGGAGTAAGGAAGGAAGGGAGGGGTGGGTGCAAGGAAGGAAGGGAGGGGTGGGTGTGAGGAAGGAAGGGAGGAAGAAAGGAAGGAAGGAAGGGAGGGGTGGGTGGAAGGAAGGAAGGGAGGAAGGAAGGAAGGAAGGAAGGAAGGGAGGGGTGGTTGGAAGGAAGGAGGGAGGGTGGGAGGAAGGAAGGAAGGGAGGGATGGGGGAGGAAGGAAGGAAGGGAGGGAGGGAGGGAGGGAGGGGTGGGAGGAAGGGAGAGGTGGGAGGAAGGAAGGAAGGGAGGGGTGGGTGGAAGGAAGGAAGGAAGGAAGGAAGGAAGGAAGGAAGGGAGGGGTGGGTGGGTGGAAGGAAGGAAGGAAGGAAGGGGAGGGGTGGGAGGAAGGAAGGAAGGAAGGAAGGGGTGGGTGGAAGGAAGGAAGGAAGGGAGGGGTGGGAGGAAGGAAGGAAGGGAGGGGTGGGTGGTGGAAGGGAGTTTTCCAGAAGATAGTGGGTGGGAAAGTCAGATGGGTAACCTGAAGATTTATGCGGCCCAACAAATTCCCGGAGAGGTGTGTCCAGATGGTGGTTGGGGTGTGTATAAATAGTTTGGAACCCCAGAGGCTGGAGTTCTAGCCCAGGAGGAGAAGTTCCCGGTCAGGGAGGGCTTCCTGCCCTCCTGGCTGTCCTGCTGAAGGTCTAGCTTGCAAATCAGGATCCCAGCTATGTTGAGAGGGCCTACTCAGCCACAAACCCTTGGGAATTCCAGAAGACGTCATTTGATGATGAAATGCGTCAGTCGGAGCCTCCTGCTGACATCATTGCATACCAGAAGTAACTGCTATTTGCCAGCTTTGGTGATTTTCTCTTAATGCACATTGTTTTTTACATATAAGTAAGGGCAATTTTAAGATAAATAAATATATTAAAAGAACTTTTATACCAGTGGTCACCAAAAACTGCGGCCCGAGGGCCAGATGTGGCCCTTTACTTGCTTTTACCTGGCCCTTGGTGCACTATTTCATCACTGATACCAACAATGGGGCATAATTCTCCACATTGACACCAATGATGGGGCACAATTCCTCCCAATGACACCAACGATGGGGTGCAATTTCTCCCAATAACACCAACAATGGGGCCCACTGACACCAATGATGGGGCATAATTCCATCTACTGACACAAATGATGGGATGCTATTCCTCCATATGACACCAAATTGGGGGCACAATTCCTCCCAATGACGGCAATGATAGGTCACAATTTCTCCCAATGACACCAACAATGGGGCCCATTGACACCGCTGATGGGGCACAATTACTCTCACTGACACCAACGATGTGGCACATTTCCTTCCACTGATGCCAAAGATGGGGCATTGTTTTTGCTCCACTGACATCGGGACCTTTCCTACTCTCACAGGTCACAGTCCGGCCCTGCTAAAGTCTGAAGGACAATCAACTGGCCCTTTGCCTAGAAAGTTTGGAGACCCTTGTTTTATACTATGAGGAGCACTTGTATGCTTGCTTTCACATGAGCCTGTGCTGTGAGAAGACTGAACGTGGCTGTTTGGGGAGCGGTGTTTATTGGCCATCTTGTGATATATATGGAGAGACACAGCCAGAATATATTAGCCTGAGATTTTGGTGACCACTCTGAGTCCCTCACTGACTCTGAGTAAGGGAGTCATTGGGGTCTGGTCAGGGGCGGACTGACAACCCATGGGGCCCCCGGGCAATAGGGGAGCATGGGGCCCCTGTGTCCTTGCCCAAACTCAAAAAAGCCTATGAAAAAGGTACCAGGGGCATCTCATGGGGCCCCCTACTGACCCCAGGCCCTCGGGCAGTGCCCGAGTTTCCAAATGGTCAGTCCACCCCTGGGTCCACCCCGGGGTCTGGTAAGCATGCATTTTGCCACTATGTTTGGTGACGGTGGATACTATCAGCACTTTCCGAGGAAGAAAAAGTTTTTTTTGCTTTTATTTTTTGCTGTGCACATTTTTTTGGGGATCTTCGTTGAAAACTTTTTTATTTCTTTTGGACTATTTTTGAATATTATGTAGAGTTTTTTATACCGTATTTGAAAACGGGTATTGTAATTTTTTTTATATTAGTGTACCTTTTTATCTTTTTTTTTTTACATTTGGTTATGTAGAGTGAGTTGGTTGAGCTCAACACTTTCTACAGTATATTTGATATTTGGAAGGATACAGTATGTTCTTTTTTTCCATTTGAGGCTTTTTTCTGGTTTTTAGGTATTGTTTCCAAAATTATTAAATTTTTACGCTCAAAGGCCTCTTTATTAGGTCCACCTGTTCAATTGCTTGGTAACAGAAATTGCTAATCAGCCAATCACATGGCAGCAACTCAATGCATTTAGGCTTGGCTCACATCTGTGTGGGGTGGTGCCGCTGCTGGACCCGCACAAAAATCCGTGCAGCCGCACCACCCGCACAGAGGAATGCAGGACCCATGGGCGGGTGCCATTAATTCTAAAGGCACGCCGCCCACACTGGAAATCGCAACCGTACTGGGAACCTTGGGCTGCATTTCCCGAAGAAGTGCATTGACTTCCCTGCGTGTCTCGGGGCATGGGAGTCCATTCAAATGAATGGGATCTGGAGACCACGCAAAACGCGTCCTGCATGTGAACCTAGGGTAAGGCTTCTAGATGTGGTGAAGACGACTTGCTGAAGTTCAAACCAAACATCATAATGGGGAAGAAAGAAGATTTAAGTGACTTTGAACATGACATGGTTGTTGGTGCCAGACGGGCTGGTCTGAGTATTTCAAAAACTGCTGAGGAGATTTTCACGCACAACCATGTCTAGGGTTTACAGAGAATGGTCCGAAAAAAAGAGAAAATATCCAGTGAGTGGCAGTTGTGTGGACAAAATTGCCTTGTTGATGTCAGAGGTCAGAGGAGAATGGGCAGACTGGTTCTAGATGATAGAAAGGCAACAGTAACTCAAATAACCACTCATTACAGCCAGGGTATACAGAATGCCATCTCTGAACGCACAACATGACCAACCATGAAGCAGATGGGCTACAGCAGCAAAAGACTACACGGGTGCCACTCTTGTCAGCTAAGTACAAGAAACAGAGGCTACAATTCGCACGGGCTCAACAAAACTGGACAATAGAAGATTGGAAAAACGTTGCCTGGTCTGGTGAGTCTGAATTTCAGCTGCAACATTCAGATGGTAGGGCCAGAATTTGGATGTAAATAACATGAAAGCATGGATCCATCCTGCCTTGTATCAATGGTTCAGGCTGGTGGTGGTGGTGGTCATGGGTGGTGTCATGGTGCATGGTGGGGGATCCATCCTGCCTTGTATCAATGGTTCAGGCTGCTGGTGGTGGTGTCATGGTGTGGTGGATCCATCCTGCCTTGTATCATGGTTCAGGCTGCTGGTGGTGGTGTCATGGTGTGGGTGGATCCATCCTGCCTTGTATCCATGGTTCAGGCTGGTGGTGGAGGTGTCTTGGTGTGGGGATCCATCCTGCCTTGTATCCATGGTTCAGGCTGGTGGTGGGAGGTGTCTTGGTGTGGTGGATCCATCCTGCCTTGTATCAATGGTTCAGCTGCTGCATGGTGTGGTGGTGTCATGGTGCTGGTGGTGGTGTCTGGGAGAGATTTTCTTGGCACACTTTGGACCCTTTACTACCAACTGAGCATTGTTTAAAATCCACAGTCTACCTGAGTATTGTTGCTGACCATGTCCACCCCTCTATGACTCCAATGTCCCCATCTTCTGATGGCTCCTTCCAGCAGGATAATGCACCATGTCACAAACCTCAAATCATCTCACACTGGTTTCTTGAACAGGACAATGAGGTCACTGGATTCCAATGACCTCCACAGTCACCCGATCTCCATCCAATAGAGCAACTTTGGGATTTGGTGGAACGGGAGATTCTCATCATGGATGTGCAGCTGACAAATCTGCCGCAACTGCATGAAGCTATCATGTCCATATGGACCAAAATCACTGAGGAATGTTTCCAACACCTTTTTGGATCCATGCCATGAAGAATGAAGGCAGTTCTGAAGGACAAAGGGGGTTCCAACCCGGTACTAGCAAGGTGTACTAATAAAGTGGGTGAGTGTATATACTTCAGCACATTCTCGCATACCTCATTTCCGACACATATTTCACGTTACTTCCTGATTTGTCATAAATCATTAAATTATTTCTCATTTTCACTTCCCTTTATTTTTCATGTGTTAGTTACTTTTATTTTTACTGATTTTCTTTCATTTTTGTATACCTTGTGCACCTTTATTTATTCTCCATTTACTTTTTTCCTATGTTGCCATTTCCATTATTCTACTAGTACAATTATTTATTTTTATTTTTTTAAATATATTTATTTTCTCCTTACCTTTCTTTTTCTGTTTTTCTTATCCTTTTTTATTTTCACCATTACATTTTTTATTTTTTGTTTCTTTTTTATTCCTTTTTCCCATTACCTTCTTTTCCATTGCCTTTCTTCTTTTAGGCTAGATTCACATCTCCGCGTTCCTGCGGGCCATGTTTTCAGAGCGGACACGAGAGCCCATTCATTTGAATGGACTCTCGTGGCCGGGACACGCAGGGAAGAAGTCCCTGCGCTTCTTCAGAAAACGCAGCTTGCAAGGGAACCTGGGTTCCCAGTACGGTTGCGATTTCCAGTGCGGGTGGCTTGCCATTAGAATTATTGGCACCCGCCCGCGGGTTCGCATTCCTGTGTGCGGGTGGTGCAGCTGCACAGATTTTTGTGCGGATCCGCAGCGGCACCACCCGCACAGATGTGAACCAGGGGTGACAATCCCTTGTTTTTTCCTCATTTTAATTACATACACCTACTCACTTTTTTTTTTCCTTCCTGGCTGATGATGTATAAATACTCTAGTCCTGATCTAGCCTCCCACCCCTATGACTAAGTCCCCGGTGGGCGGGGCGAAACGCATCAAGGTACATGGCCAGTGGAGCAGCGCTGGCTGAGGCCATCACCTACACTTACATGCTGGGCTGGGCGAGCGGCGTCCCACAAATCTATATGAAAGTCACCAAAGTGTTGTTACATCACATTTAGGAATGAGTTCATTTTGTGGAGGTTCGGCTGAACATATCAAAAGTTTGCAAAATTTGCATGCAGAATCCAAACCACATGAAAGTCAACAGAATGCTGAATCTGTCAAATTAATATTCTAATTTTATGGGCAATGGCCAAGAATTGTCAAAAAAGTGCACGGGGGGGTGGTTGGGGTAGCACTGACCCAGGGCGGACTGAATCTTAAATAGGGGATTTTGTGTCCTTGCCACAATACTGCATATTTGTACCAGGGCATCTCATGGGGCCCCCAGACCCTGGGCCCTCGGGCAGTAATGCTTAATGGTCAGTGCGCCCCTGCACTGACCCATAAAGACAGTACCAATGCGAAAAACATCAAAATGCAGGGACAGTGATATGCTTAATGTTGAAAAGACGACATTTTAAAAAAAACCTCCTTGGTTTGGGGGGGGGGGGGTACCCTACACCTGCCTGTGAAGTAATGAATCCATCTACCATATAAACAAAGTAGCTTAGCAAAAGTGACAATTACAAGGAATTACCTTTGACGTGATGTTAATTCACTTTTCCCCAGATTTACATCAGGATGGTCAATCCCAAAAAAAAAAGGTTCCCCCCCAAAATAAATACAAGACAAATCATTTGGAACCCCCCAAAAAAAACTGCATTTGCCCCCCCTCAGAGAGCCCCCCCTTAAATACCTCAGGGTCCCCCTTACATCAGAGTCCCCCCCACTCCCATTACATCAGGGTCCCCAGGATACATCACCATAGCCCCCATTACATCAGGGTCCCCAGAGTCCCTCCTCCCTAAATCAGGTCCCCCAGAGTTCCCCCTTACATCAGAGTCCCCCTTTCATTAGGATCCCCAAAGTTACCCTCTATATTTCAGGGTCCCTAGAGCCCCCCTTACCTTAGCCCCCTTACCTCAGGGTCCCTAGGCCCCTTTACATCAGGGTCCCTGAAGAAACCTTACATCAGGCACCTACATCAGGGTAGCCCCCCTTACCTCAGGGGACCCCCCTTACATCAGGGTCCCCAGAGCCCCCTTACACAGGGTCCCCAGAGTCCCTTCCCCAAAAGGGACCTCAGAGTTCCCCCTTACATCAGTCCCCCTTTCAGGGTCACCCCTAAAGAAACCTTACATCAGGATCCCCCAAACCCCCTTACATCAGGGTCCCCAGAGACCCCCTTACATCAGGGTCCCCAGAGCCCCCCTTACCTCAGGGTCCCCAGATCCCCTTACATCAGGATTCCTAAAGCAACCTTAAATCAGGGTCCCTAAAGAAACCTTACATCAGGGTCCCCAAAACCCCCTTACATCATGGTCCCTAGAGCCCATCTCCTTTCAATAGGGTCCCCAAAATTAGAAGGGAAGAGCAGAGTGGGGTAAGGAGTGTGAGAGGTTTAATAGAATAGGTGGGGTAGGGGAAGGGGAGGAGGGAGTCTTGTGAAGACCCCAGCTTACAAAAGGATTTCGTTCCTTCTCATTGCCGCACTACAGGATAGATGGAAGCTGGAAGCCTGGGCACTGGGACCGGATAGGTTTGGAGGAGGTACTTCCTGCTCCTCCTGCTCTGAATGCCAGGGCCTGGGGAGGGACAAGCACATGAGTGGTTGCTAGGACATTGGCGGTCCTAGCAACCAAACCCTAGTGCTGAGAATAGCCTTGGATGCTGTCAGTCGTTGTACATTCAGGGACAGCTCTGATTGGTGCACAGCCTGTGCTGTTGCTTAGCGACGCGGTTGTGGCAGCAGGGATAGTGACTGGGTATTTGGGCAGGATGGGGGGATGGGGGGGGGTTGTAGGTTTGGACCCAGCAACAACTGATTGGTTGTTGGTTGGGGCCCGGGCCAGAAGACGTGGCTGTGCCCTGGGCAGCAGTGCACCCTAGACGGCTGCGTAGTTCGCCTGGTGGCAGCTCCGGCCCTGATTACAGGGAACAGTATTAAACCCAAAAGCAAACATTTATTGTATTGCAGCTTACCAATTCTTAGATGTGATGGCTGCATTAGTTTTCTTTTTTCATCTAATGGTGCAGCCAGTACATCTGTTGCTTTTCCACAGAACAAGCTCTCCTGCAGATGTACCAATTACAGGGATGAGGCAAATAACTCCCCACTGACAGGGGTGCTTACAATGATCCGCTTGTAAAACTTTTATCACAAGAGAAAAAAAATGTTTGTGTAACCGCAGTGTGAGCTGGAGTTTGGCTTCAGTTTGTTAGTGTATCTATATGTAGCACCCTACTAGTTAGCTAGGGGGAGCTCTAGCTTTAATTGTTAGACATAGGCTGAGTAGACGCGCCCTTTAGGTCAGAGCTGAGGCTCTGCAGACCAGCTCTCTGGGATTTCCCCCTGCTCTAGAACTTTGGAGAAAGATCTAGAAGCAGTGAGGGTGGAGAGAGTGGTTGGTCTGTACTGTTAGGGGATACGGCCAATACCCAACATGAGGCTTAGCAAGGGGACAGGACAGCCTTTAAGAGTAACTGAGCCTGCTCAGCAGACCTGATCTCTGGGATTTCCCCCTGCTCTAGAATTTTGGAGAAAGATCTAGAAGCAGTGGGCGGAGGTGAGGAGTGGCTGGTCTGTACTCTTACAGGATACTGGCCAATACCCAACAGGAGGCTTGGCAAGGGGCCAGGACAGCCTTTAAGAGTAACTGAGCCTGCTCAGCAAGGGGAGAGTGGGGGAAGAGTTCAGGTGGACGATGAGAAAGTGAAGCTGGAGAGCAGGAGCCTGGATGGGGGCCCAGATGGGAGAGGAACCTTGGAAGGAGGAAACCTTGGGACTTCTTCAGCCCCCCTGAGAGAAGACCACCTGTGTGGTAGGGAAGGAGCGGCCCAGCTAGAAGGCCTGGTAGCAGCCTCCAACCCACCAGCAACACAGGAGAAGGAGTAAGTGAGTAAACTTGCACCCCCTTGGCCAGACAGGGGAAGGAGCCAGATAGCCAGATAAAGGTGTATCAGATGTGGTCTGGGTTGGTACATCCGAAGAGGCTGGCTAGCCCGCCAAGAAGAGGATTATGCTGTAAGAAACTTTTATATAGTTTCCGGAAGTTGTCCTCAGTTTTGCAGTCCCATTGGGAATCTTGTACATCCCTAACCCTATCCCAGTTCAAATCCCATAATGCGTGTTGCCTGGCTGTGCAGGACCATAGGGAGACCCAAATCTCTAGCGATTCCTAAGGGGGTAGTGCTACATAAATCTGCTAGTACATCTAACACTCCCCTCCCCCCATACTGACAATGCTGCTGTCCAAAAGTGCCCCCTGTGCTCCTTCATCCAGAGTGGAGGAACTCTAATACATGAGGTGAGTTACTGGCCAGATCAATAAGTTAAAACAGGAAAAAATACTAAAAAAAAGAAAACAAATGCAGCCACCTCATCTTAGAGACTGTTAAGCAGCAATATATTACATTTGTGGTTTTGGGTTTAACCTCTTCACACCGGCCGCACACAAATGTGCGGCCTCTCGGCATCTGGGCCTAGACGCTGAGCGGGCCGCACATTTGCGGTCAATTATAAAAAAAAATATGTGCTGAGAGCGCGCGCCCTGTGCGTTCCCAGCACACGTCCGGTACTCACGAAAGGTCCCGGCCTTCTCTTTCAATCGGGACCTTTCCCGATCATGTGATCGCCGTGACGACGTGTCACGGCGGTCACATGATCCCTAAACCTCTCCCCGCCCGTCCCGCCTCCCGGCTTCTGAAACCTCTTCTGAAAGGGGTTAATACTGCTTTAACACATTTTGTAGCAGAGCGTTACCATATGTTGGTATGAAGAACTAGCTCTTCACATCCTAGTTCTGAATGGGAGGGTCTGGTTCATTATAATCAGCTGATGCACTTTCAGTGAGAAAAGTCATAGGGTCTGAACCCCTTTGGAAGTTATTAGCCCATGGAGAGTATTTGTCAGGAATGGACTCAGCACTGGTGGTGGGACTCACCTGCCGTGTGGGCTGCAGTACCAGGGCTGACCAGCGGGTGCTCTCAGCAGCCAGAAGCTCACTCCTGCAATCAGCCAACACCTGAGGCTGATTGCAGGAGGTGTATTTAAGGAATGGCCAGACCTGCACTCAGTGCCTTGGTGTATGTTTCCCATGAGCCCCTGTACCTGGTATCCTGTATTCCTGCCTATCTGCCTAGTTGCTGGCCGTCTCCTGTTGAACCCCTGGGTTGCCTGACCATCCTTCTGCCTGATCCTCTGTACCGCGCTGCCCATGAGTTACTGAACCCGGCTTGTGACCCTGACTATTCTCTGCCTGCTCCTCCGGTGCCTCACTGTCCGCACGTTGCTGACCTGGCCTGCCTGACTACCCAGATGATCCATCCCACACGGATCCAGTCACTACTGTCCAAACCTGCCAGCCCCTTCACATCAGGCTTTCCCCCCGGTACATACCCTTGGCGGACCCCTCTACCACAGTTGGATGCACTCAGGGGCCGCGACCTGGCCTCAGTCCTGCCCCAAGTCCATCCCCACCATCAGGGGCTCTGGTGAAAAGGCAGACTGGGGGCTTAGACTCGGCACCCTGGGGAATCCTGTTCTGTGGGTCACTAGAGATCCCGCCGGGCGGTGCCTGACAGTACCTTACGGCCCGCCTGACCATTCCACCTCTCCAGCCTGACTACGCCTGTGTTCCTGAAGCCTGCTACTTCCCTGTGTCAGTCCACACATTTCTGGTCACACCCGGATGCCTGACAGTATCTCACCAAAACTGAAAGGGATGTCTGAAATCTGACTTGTATTTTAGTGCAGACTTCTGGGAAAATCAGTGAGCCAATCACACAAGCAGGAAATTACATTACTGGGGGGCCTTCTGTATACCATCTGTATAAATAACGCCTCCAGGTTGCCATATTGCATTTTACAGAAAATTACAGCACTGCAGATCGAAAAAGGAAAGGTCATTTTTATTAACATGGCAATATGGCTTGTGTTCCAATTGTGTGTGTATATATATCCTATTATTTTATTTTATTTATTTTTTTCATGTTTGCCATATTTTATTCCACAAAAACTGAGTTTGTACATTTAAAGGTTAAGTTCCCCCTTTTCAGGCAAAATTTCACATTTCATGATTAATAGAAGCCTTTTCTAATGTCTTTTCTGCCCAAGCCATCCCAATGTGCTTTTCTCTCACTTTCCAAGTCCATGGCAGCTTTGAATTTGCACCTCTCTGTTCAAAATGTTAAAACTTGCATTCTGAGCCCATCAATTCTTGTAGCATCATGTGACCATCCAAGAAACTTCGTATCTCATTATGCATGCCTTACTGGAGTGCAGGGCAGTTAGACACGGTTCTCCAGGCAGCTTGACGGCTCCTCTGGTTTCTTCATCACCACATCTTCTCCTCCTCCACCAGCCCTCCAGGGACAGTCTTGGTGGTCGGTGGCCAGAAGTCCATAAAGGACTAGAGGAGAGGCACCTGCTCCTTCTGTAGCCGCCTTAGTGTCCTTTTGGTGAAGAACAGATTTTTACACTTGTGTGACTTGTCATGTGACTTTGGGGGTCAAAGTCGCATGACAAGTTGAACCCCATGTTTCCCAATGAGTACCATTCATACTTGTGCGATTTCAACTTGCAGCGACTCGAAAGTAGTTTCTTCACTACTTTGGTCGAACTTTCATGCGACTTGAGGGCCATAGACTTCAATGTAAACCCCCCAAACTCGCATGAAAGTCGCACCTGAATGTTATACATGTGACTTGTGTGCGACTTTGTACAGCACAAACAATCATCCTTGGTCAAAGCTAAAGCCGCATCAAAGTGGCGCCAAAGTCGCATCAAGGCGCCCTGTAAAGTCACAATGAAAATCGCACAATTTTGAAGTCGCACAAGTATGAATGGAGCACTTACGGACAGTTGTAAAAATCATTGATTTTTTTTACAAACTGTCTGTAAATCTACGGACAGTTGGCAACCTTGCTGTGCAATCTGACTGTACAATCTCCTTTGGATTCACCATAAGTTATGTAGGGCAAAGGCCTGTCTGATTTGTTACAAAATGTTTGGGTGGGAGCAGGGGTGGACTAACAACTCATGGGGCCCCCGGGCAATAGGGGATCATGGGGCCCCTGTGTCCTTGCCAAAACTCAAAAAAGCCTATGAAAAAGGTACCAGGGGCATCTCATGGGGCCTATATATTAAGATAGTTATTTAAGAGGTTATTGAATAAATTAGCGTGTCACCCAATGTATGGTCTCCATTCAGTAGCCAAAAGAGGCATACGTCAGATACGTCACTTCCGGTCATGCGCACTAGGTGGAACGCACGCTGACCCATAGGGAGGAAGCCATCTTCATATGCCATGAGGCAAGCTTAAGCAGCACAAGCGCCGAGAAGGGGCTGGAACCCTCGGTATATCGGCGGATGTCAGCGGTGGTTCCTTGGCCGCCTTGGCCCTGTATGGCAGTACCTATGAAGGACTTCTCTTTCATTCCTGTTATCCATAGCACAGGTGGTGAGTGGATTGTTACAGGACATTAGATATATGGTCCTCTGTGATCTATATGACCTATATATCTTCTATAGAGTGTTAGCTCTGTCAGTGACTTCCCACACATTGTTTGTTTCACTACAGGATGGGGACATCATGGTGCGCTGTATAGGATACAAGATATACCATCATATATATTTCAACAGGCAGAAGAGTCTTTGGGATGTGTCTTGTTTTTTCCTACAAAAGTGGTGTATAGTCCACATATAGTGGTGAAGAAACCACTTCAAGCAGAGTGCTGCTTTGTGCATCTTTTCCTCCATCCTGGAAATAAATGGGGCATATTCCCATCCAAGAGCTCTAGGAAACAGCTGTTTATATTACAGATGAATGGGCCCCAACCACTTGTGCCGGCACAGGAATGTATTGTATAATATATTTGACATTTATGTCTTCCTTCATACAGGCCTGAGGCCTGCTATTCTCCTTTTTGACGCATATTGTGCTTGCTTTATTGTATACATGTGACATACATATATCTAGTATAATTTTTGGATTCCTTGATTGGGATTTGCCTATATGGTTACTGCTTAAATCCCTTATACAGTTGCAAGAAAAAGTATGTGAACCCCTTGGGATTACGTGGAGTTTTGCATGAATTGGGCATAAAATGTGCTCTGAACGTCATCTAAGTGACAACAATAGAAGAACACAGTCTGCTGAACATAATACTACACAAACATTAGATGTTGCCATGGTTTAATTGCACATAACATGTAAACATTCACAGTGCAGGAAGGAAAAAGTATGTGAACCTTTGGACTTAATAACTGGTTGACCCTCCTATGGCAGCAATAACCTCAACCAAACGTTTCCTGTAGTTGCAGATCAGACCTGCACAACGATCTGGAGTCATTTTGGACCACTCCTCTTCACAAAACTGTTTCAGTGTAGCAATATTCTTGGGATGTCTGGTGTGAATCGCTCTCTTAAGGTCATGCCACAGCATTTCAATCGGGTTGAGGTCAGGACTCTGACTGGGCCACTCCAGAAGGCGTATTCTGTGCTGTTGCAGCCATTGTTTTGTTGAATTACTTGTATGCTTTGGGTCATTGTCCTGTTGCATCACCCATCCTCTGCGGAGCTTCAGTTGGCGGACAGATGGTCGTACGTTTTCCTGCAAAATGTCTTGATAAACTCTGGAATTCATTTTCCCATTAATGATAACAATCCGTCCAGGCTCTGAGGCAGCAAAGCAGCCCCAAACCATGATGCTCCCTCCGCCATGTTTCACAGTGGGGATGAGGTTTTGATGTTGGTGTGCTGTGCCTTTTTTTTCCTCCACACATAGTGTTGTGTGTTCTTCCCAAACAACTCAATCTTTGTTTCCTCTGTCCACAGTATATTCTGCCAGTAGTGCTGTGGAACATCCAGGTGCTCTTTTGCAAACTTCAAACGTGCTGCAATATTCTTTTTGGACAGCAATGGCTTCCTCCGTGGTGTCCTCCCAAGTACTCCATTCTTGTTTAATGTTTTCCTTATTGTAGATGTGTCAACAAAAATGTTAGCATGTGCCAGAGATTTCTGTAGGTCTTTAGCTGACACTCTGGGATTCTTCTTTACCTCATGCAGCATTCTGCGCTGTGCTCTTGCAGTCATTTTTACAGGACGGCCACACCTAGGGAGAGTAGCAACAGTGCTAAACTTTCTCCATTTCTAGACAGTCTGTCTTACCGTGGACACATGAACATCAAGGCTTTTGGAGATACTTTTGTAACCCTTTCCAGCTTCATGCAAGTCAACAATTCTTGATTGTAGGTCTTCTGAGAGCTCTTTTCTGCGAGGCATGGTTCACATCAGACAGTGCTTCTTGAAACTAGTAAACCCAAAACAGGTGTGTGTTTTTTTAAGGGCAGGACAGCTGTCAGCAACACATCCAATATCATCACACTGATTGGAGTCAAGGTTGGCTCACTCCTGGCTCCAATTAGCTCTGGGAGAAGTCATTAAGCTAGGGCCTCACATACTTTTTCCTCCCTGCACTGTGAATGTTTACATGTTATGTGCAATTAAACCATGGCAACATCTAATGTTTTTGTAGTATTATGTTCAGCAGACTGTGTTCTTCTATTGTTGTGACTTAGATGACATTCAGAGCACATTTTATGCCCAATTCATGCAAAACTCCACGTAATCCCAAGGGGTTCACATACTTTTTCTTGCAACTGTATCCTTCATTATGGTATGCCCATGGCATAATATTTGGATACACCTCCCTAGGGAAGTGTTCACTTGTGTGTTTGTGCTACAGGGACACTAGACTCTTGTAGCCATTTTCCCTGCTGCACATACATGTAGACCGGTTCTGGTGTCATTTTAAATGGTTTTAGGTCTGTGTGTATTGTCTCAACTGAGGTGATGGTAAACCAGGGCGAAAGCCCATATGTCATATTTTTATATGTGTAATAAAGCATAATTTTTGGAAATTTCTTCCTGTGTGTCACGTTCTGTTCACTATGTAGCCGCTTTTCTGTGAATCTCTTTTCACAAACCCCCCCTTTTTTGTATGCATCTCATGGGGCCCCCTACTGACCCCGGGCCCTCGGGCAGTGCTCGACTTTCCAAATGGTCAGTCCGCCCCTGGGTGGGTGGGTGTGTCATGGTCTGGGGCTGCATGAGTGCTGCCGGCACTGGGGAGCTACATTGAGGGAACCATGAATGCCAACATGTACTGTGACATACTGAAGCAGAGCATGATCCCCTCCCTTCAGAGACTGGGCCGCAGGGCAGTATTCCAACATGATAACAACCCCAAACACACCTCCAAGACCACCACTGCCTTGCTAAAGAAGCTGAGGGTGAAGGTGATGGACTGGCCAAGCATGTCTCCAGACCTAAACCCTATTGAGCATCTGTGGGGCATCCTCAAATGGAAGGTGGAGGAGCGAAAGGTCTCTAACATCCACCAGCTCCGTGATGTTGTCATGGAGGAGTGGAAGACGGAAGGTGGAGGAGCGCAAGGTCTCTAACATCCACCAGATCCGTGATGTCGTCATGGAAGAGGACTCCAGTGGCAACCTGTGAAGCTCTGGTGACCTCCATGCCCAAGAGGGTTAAGGCAGTGCTAGAAAATAATGGCGGCCACACAAAATATTGACACTTTGGTCCCAATTTGGACCTTGTCACTTAGGGGTGGACTCACTTTTGTTGCCAGCGGTTTAGACATTAATGGCCGTGTGTTGAGTTATTTTGAGGGGACAGGAAATGTACATGTTATACAAGCTGTACACTGACTACGTCACATTGTAGCAAAGTGTCATTTCTTCAGTGTTGTCACATGAAAAGAGAGTATCAAATATTTACCAAAATGTGAGGTGGGGACTCACTTTTGGGAGATACTGTACGTTTTTAATGCATTTTTGCCACAATTTTACCACATTTTGTGGTGTGTTTTTTACAGGACACATGGCTCAAAAACTGCACCAAAATCGGGTGCATTTTTGTTGCATTTTTGCTATTGATTTAAATTTTGGTGCGTTTTTTTTTTTTTTTTATTACTGCGCCAAATCTGCACCATAAATGCAGCAAGCAGGATTTAGAAAAAAACACCCCAGACCTGCAATGGATCAGTGTGAAGAGTTACATAGGACACACGTTAGGGCATATGGTCACACGGTTTTATTACGCTTTTTTTAATGCAAAAATGTATAAAAAACGGATCAGTGTGAGGCGAGCCTTACACCCCGGTCACATCGATTCGACTTTGAAATTCTGTGACTTCCAGTGAAGTCGCACTATTTCAAAGTCAGATGGTATTCAGATTTTAGGTGCGACTTGCAAGACATCTGCGGTTTGCAAGACACAAATGTCTCTGCAAGTCGCACCTAAAGTACTGCATGCACTACTTTAGAAATAGGTGCGGCTCCGACCAAGTTGGAATCGCACCGTTACGACTGCTGTAATTGAAGACAATAGGTTGCGACTTGCCATGCGATTTGCAAGTTGCATGGCAGTGTGAGAGCAGCCTTACACCCCGGTCACACCGATCCAACTTTGAAATCTTCCACATAGGCTGTTATGTGATCGCTCAGCTCCTGCACACCCTGCCAAGTGAACAGTTTATGCAAGAAGAAGGCAAAGCACAAAACAATCGGTCAGCAGAGGAAGAGACTGGCTGTGTATTCTGAAAGAATGGTGTTCACAAATTCAAGTAACTACATAGGGGGTGTGAGCAATCTCCTGGAGGGGGAGGGCAGGCGCAGGATGTGTGTTAACAAGGTCAGCTGATGAACTTCTTCCTTCTAGCTGTTTTCCTGTCCCAAATACCAGGATGGAGTTTTGTATGGGAGACACTGGATGCTGCGGTAAAGCCTGCTCCAGAAGACAGAGAAAAACATTTTTTTTCTGCAACAGAGATACATTAAAATGTTCCAAAACTCACTATTTACTATATCACTATTCACTATATCTGCTCTCCCCGGACCCCGCATTCACTATATCCCCTCTCCCCGGACCCTGCATTCACTATATCCCCTCTCCCCGGACCCTGCATTCACTATATCCACTCTCCCCGGACCCTGCATTCACTATATCCCCTCTCCCCGGACCCCGCATTCACTATATCCGCTCTCCCCGGACCCTGCATTCACTATATCCGCTCTCCCCGGACCCCGCATTCACTATATCCGCTCTCCCTGGACCCTGCATTCACTATATCCCCTCTCCCCGGACCCTGCATTCACTATATCCGCTCTCCCCGGACCCTGCATTCACTATATCCACTCTCCCCGGACCCTGCATTCACTATATCTGCTCTCCCCGGACCCCGCATTCACTATATCCAGTCTCCCCGGACCCCGCATTCACTATATCCACTCTCCCTGGACCCTGCATTCACTATATCTGCTCTCCCCGGACCCTGCATTCACTATATCCGCTCTCCCCGGACCCCGCATTCACTATATCCACTCTCCCTGGACCCTGCATTCACTATATCTGCTCTCCCCAGACCCCGCATTCACTATGTCCGCTCTCCCCGGACCCTGCATTCACTATATCCGCTCTCCCCGGACCCCCGCATTCACTATATCCGCTCTCCCCGGACCCTGCATTCACTATATCCGCTCTCCCCAGACCCTGCATTCACTATATCCGCTCTCCCCGGACCCTGCATTCACTATATCCGCTCTCCCTGGACCCCGCATTCACTATATCCGCTCTCCCCGGACCCAGCATTCACTATATCCGCTCTCCCCGGACCCCGCATTCACTATATCCGCTCTCCCAGGACCCCGCATTCACTATATCCGCTCTCCCAGGACCCTGCATTCACTATATCCGCTCTCCCCGGACCCGGCATTCACTATATCTGATCTCCCCGGACCCTGCATTCACTATATCCGCTCTCCCCGGACCCCGCATTCACTATATCCACTCTCCCCGGACCCCGCATTTACTATATCCGCTCTCCCTGGACCCCGCATTCACTATATCCGCTCTCCCCGGACCCTGCATTCACTATATCTGGTCTCCCTGGACCCTGCATTCACTATATCCGCTCTCCCTGGACCCCGCATTCACTATATCCGCTCTCCCCGGACCCTGCATTCACTATATCTGCTCTCCCCGGACCCTGCATTATTATTTATATTATACAGTATTTATAAAGCGCCAATAGTTCGCTCAGCGCTGTATTCTGCATTCACTATATCCGGTCTCCCCGGACCCTGCATTCACTATATCTGCTCTCTCCCCGGAGAGTTTTCATTCTCTTCTGACTGTTTTATGAAGCTGCAGGGCCCCTGACCCTCTGTCTGGGCAATGCTGATTGGCCCTGTGCTGATCACATGCACCCTCCCAAAAAAAAAAAAACTCCAGGAATACACACCAAACTGAGCATGTGCAGGGTACCTCCTAGAGCTCTGCACTATCAGTAGATGGATTGGGGACAGTAGAAGAAGGGGAGGATCAGAGAAGACAGGATCAAACAGCCTTTTTACAGCCTTTTTTTGTGGAGGATTAACCCCTTAGGTTCCACAATGAGTATAACAAGCATGCTTTGCTGCATCTACAGACTGATTGTACTGTTGGGGGTTTAGTAACACTTTAATGGTATATTGGTACATAGGGAAGCTGGAATTTAGAAAAAAACCTTAGCCTTTAATACCGTAACAAAAACATAAAACGGGAATCGTCTGAAAGTGATATCAGAAATACTTTAAGGTGCAAATAGCAACAATCACTCAAATCTGCACTCACTAGAAATATATCTTCCATGAATAAATAGCCCTCTTGAGCAATAAAGACTGCATGCGATGCCCACAGAATTGAATCATTTGGACAGCACTGCAGAAAGCTCTCAGTAATTCGTTCCAGGTCGATGCTTTCCGCGCGCCTCTATTTTATTGTGGATTCTGTTGAAAGCTGTTGCGATCCAGTTCTGAGATTTTAACTGCTCTGCTAAACAGCACAGCCCTGTCTGGCAGGGGTGGAGACCTGATTTTTCTCAGCTGCAGTTCAGTAACACTTGCAGGTCTAGTCGCTGCCCTCCAGCATGCGTCCTGTAAGCAGGTGCAGTTAGCTAGTCTGCCACTAGGTGGCTCTGTCCCAGAATAGTGCGTGAGAGAATAGTGTCATCAGGCGTTAGGTCCCTTTTAGCTAGGGCCCTCCTGTAGTGGTGTCATGGGGGAGTCAGGACCCATCAGGGGCGGACTGACCATTTGGAAACTCGGGCACTGCCTGAGGGCCCGGGGTCAGTAGGGGGCCCCATGAGATGCCCCTGGTACCTTTTTCATAGGCTTTTTTGAGTTTGGGCAAGGACACAGGGGCCCCATGATCCCCTATTGCCCGGGGGGGCCCATGAGTTGTCAGTCCTCCCCTGGGGCCCATATATATATATATATATATATATATATATATATATATATATATATAAGCGAGGTTGAGAGAAGCCGTAGTGCAAATCAAGGCATGGTAGCCGGAGACCCCACCAGTGAGCAGATGTAGTCAGCTAGGTGCAGGCCCTGGAGAGGGCTGGAGGACAAGGTAAGGTACTCAGGTTCTGCACTCAGGAGAGCTGGCTGCAGTCATCTTATCCCTTTTAGGCCAGGCCAAGTGTTCCCTGAAGCAAGGCTATCCCCCAGGAGGATCTGGGAGAAATGTACCCAAGAGGTGACTGCAGTGATCTTGTCCCAGGAGACTAACTGTAAAGAACTGTGGGCTGGACACAGACAGCCTCAGGCCAGTCAGAACCCTCCGAGTGACCTTGGAAAAGAAAGAGACTGAGAAGGGAAGATGACTTACTAAAAATGTATTGTGTGTGCTGCTTTCACATGTGACTGCTGCGGATCATCCACTTTAAGTGATTGACAGAATGCTGTCAAGTGACCCCGGATAGCATGTCCGTGTGAGGGGACTATAAGGCTACGTTCACACTTGCTTTGTAAGTAGGCGTTTTGCAGGCGTTTGAGGGGCGTTTTTAACACTCCTCAAACGCCTATGAAAATTCTACACATGGCAGCACACAGTGCTGTTCACACGGAAGCGTTGCGGCAAAATTGACACCTCATGTGGGAGTCAGGAGGAGTTGAAGCCTCCCATTCAAGTCTATGGTGCTGCTCCTCAAACGCCTGGCAGGCGTTTGCTGGGCATTAGTACCATTAAACTTCATTATAGGCGTTTGTGGTGCAGTTTTAACGCTTGGAAAACGCCTATCAAATGCCTAAAAAATGCACAAAGGGCGCTTGGGGAGCGTTTGAGGAGTGTTAAAAATGCTTCCCAAACGCCTGTCTAATGCTATAGGGGCGTTTGGCAAGAGTTGGAATTGAGTCAAGTGTGAATGAGCCCTAAATGCAATCAGTAAAGTGCACCAACTCTATCTTTTTGTGTATGGACCAGGGGTGGACTGGCAACTCATGGGGCCCCCAGGCAACAGGGGATCATGGGGCCCCTGTGCCCTCGCCCACACTTAAACCACACCCAAAAAAGCCTATGAAAGGTACCAGGGGCATCTCATGGGGCCCCCTACTGACCCCGGGCCCTTGGGCAGTGCCGAGTGCCAGAATGCTCAGTCCGCCCCTGGTATGGACATTCCTTCTTTGGGAGATAACGGATAATGGCCGGGAATGTCATGGGAAGGCCTCTGGCATGGAGATGGGCTCAAGATGTTGGAGGGTTAAGGCCTCAAGCAGAAGGGTTGTTGTTCTGGTAGGAAGAAGCGGGACAGGGACTTGCCATTTTGGCACCAATACACAACCATTTGCAAAAAGAGAAGCAGCAGCTGATGAGCTCATCTCTGCCACTCTGCTCTCTCCTCCTATCAGCATGTCTCTTGTAAGAACTCGAGCACTGTGGCCAGGGCTGCTGTTAGAAACCACAGGGCCCCATACAGCCAACCTAACAGCCCCTCCCAAACCCCCCCCCCAAAACAGTTGACTATGGTTTAGATATGAATGAACACAGTGAGTGATCGGTACTGATCACTCATTGTGTTCAATCAGGAAAGGAAGGGGCTGGTAAATGTGACATATTTACTGGAACCTTCCCCCCACTCTCCATCCTGAGGGATCCTTTTGTGTGCTTACAACTGCCGTTGGAAAGGAGAGGAGGGAAGCTGGCAGCACAGTGGGGTGGGGGCACACAGGGGGCCTGGGCAGCAGGGAGGAAATGTATGGTGCACCAGGAGGGTGATGGGTGTGGTGGGGGGCATTTCTGGAACCGATCCCCTGTATGGCTCTCTCTGCAGCAGCTGAAAGCCAGCAAGAGGGAGAGAAGAAGAAGCCAGCTTTCAGCTGCTGCAGAGAGAACCATACAGTGGATCGGTTCCAGAAATACCCCCCAGCACACCCATCACCCTCCCTGTGCATCATACGTATAGGGCCCCCTGTGTGCCCCCCACCTGTGCAGTATTGACGGCTTCTCTCCTCTCCTTCCCACTGGCTTTCAGCTGCTGCAGAGAGACCCATACAGGGGACCGGTTCCAGTAATTGCCCCCACCACACCCATCACCCTCCCTGTGCATCATATGTATGGGGCGCCCTGTGTGCCCCCACCTATGCAGTGCTGACGGCTTCTCTCCTCTCCCTCCCACTGGCTTTCAGCTGCTGCAGAGGGAGCGGTACAGGGGATGGGTTCCAGGAGTTGCCCCCTGACACACCGATCACCCTCTCTGCCCACATCCAATTGACCCAGCTGTCTGGGCCCCTCTGCTGGCCTGGGCCCCATACAGAAGGACTGGAGGTACCCCCATATCCACGGCCCAGACTGTAGCCAAAGGCTTTGGCTTCTTGTGCTGATTCTCCTTCCCCCACTTTGGACTCTGCAGTACGGAGGCTGCAAGAAGCAGATAATTGGTCCAATTCCGACACGTATATCGCTGGCAACAATACATTCAATGATGTTAGTAAATACAGAGCGGCATGAACTCGCTGCTTTGATATCTTCCTGGAGGTCGGCTTTAAACTGAACTTGTAAGGACCTCCGCTGCATTCATTGATGAACTGGCAGGACCTCATTTGTGATATTGCTGGAAATTCTACCCAGAGGAGACCTGAGAGGTTTCCATATGTTCCTTCGCCTTCCACAAGCTGCTTCTGACTTCCAGGGCAGCGATATTCATAAAAATCTTCATGGCTGATAATGTCCTATGAAACATTCTCTATAAGGCGCTCACTTTCTGCTGACAGATGGAGCTCCACGAAACGACATGCCGTCAGAAACCAAATCAGGCTTCTGTACACCAACCCCGACCGATCCGCTCCTCCAAATGGCAGACACTTGGAAATGGGCTCCATTAAAAAAAAAACACGCCGCAGCAGGGCCAGTGCTAGGCACCCCAGGCAGGAACAGCTACTCGCACCCCCTCAAAACAAGCAAAAAAAAACTTCACCCCTCCTAGCACATATCTTCTTTCCCCTCAAATTTTCCACCCTAGCACAAATCCTCTCCCCCAAATCTCCCCTCCTAATGCCCTCTCCTAACACAATTCCCCCCCCCCCCATCCCCTCTCCTAACAAAAATCTCCCCCATCCCCTCTCCTAACAAAAATCTCCCCCATCCCCTCTCTTAACAAAAAATCCCCCCCCCCCCATCCCCTCTCCTAACACAATCCCTCCATCCCCTCTCTTAACACAATTTCCCCCCCCATCCCCTCTCCTAACACAAATCCCCCAAATCCCCTCTCTGAGCACAATCCCCCCCCCCCTCCCCTCTCCTAACAAAAATACCCCCAATCCCACCTCTGAGCACAATCCCCCCCCCCCCCTCCCCTCTCCTAAGACGAATCCCCCAAATCCCCTCTCCTAGCACCATCCTCTCCCCTAACACAAATCCCCCAATCCCCCTCTCCGAGCACAACTCCCTCCCCCATCCCCTCTCCTAACACAAATCCCCTCTCCTAGCACAATCCCCCCCCATCCCCTCTCCTAGCACAAATCCCCCCCAATCCCCTCTCCTAACACAAATCCCCCCAATCCCCTCTCCTAGCGCAATCCCCCATCCCCTCTCCTAACACAAATCCCCCCAATCCCCTCTCCTAGCACAACTCCCCCCCCCCCCCCATCCCCTGTCCTAACACAAATCCCCCCAATCCCCTCTCCTAGAACAACCCCCCCATCCCGTCTCCTAACATAAATCCCCCCCAATCCCCTCTCTTAGCACAATGCTCCCATCCCCTCTCCTAGTCCCCCCCATCCCCTCTCCTAACACAAATACCCCCAATCCCCTCTCCTAGCCCCCCCATCCCCTCTCCTAATATAAATCCCCCCAATCCCCCCTCTCAGCACCAATCCTTTTCCTTCAATCCCCCCACCTAGGGCAAATTCCCCCAAATCCCTCCTCTAGCTAAAACCTCTCCAAATTACCCTTCCCAGCATAAGATCCTCCCACCTTATCCAAATTCCCCCCCCTTTTAGAAAAAATCTGTGGGGGGTATAGCCCATCCCAGCACCCCCCTAGATCCAACCATGTCAGAGAGTAGGGAGACCACGGCCGTGGCTGCACCCTAGGTGGCAGTGCACCATAGGCGGCTGCCTAGTTCGCCCAGTGGTAGCACTGGCCCTGTGCAACAGATGAATACAGAAGAAGCCACTAATAGATAGACATATATCTTCTCTCCTCTGCAGCTAAAAGCAGTTGAGGGCTGGTAAAACCACGGCTCACATGTGAAGAAGCCCTAATAGTGCAGCCAATCTCAGAGT
Source organism: Staurois parvus (assembly GCA_951230385.1). Lineage (NCBI taxonomy): Eukaryota > Metazoa > Chordata > Amphibia > Anura > Ranidae > Staurois > Staurois parvus. The sequence continues at coordinate 243,496 of CATNWA010000073.1, read as the reverse complement.
TTCCAATCACCACCGCACCAGTCACATTGCCACCAGACCACACCAGACCAGTGCAGCCAGCAACAGTTTTCCTGATCACCGCCACACCTGCCCCAGTGTTACCAGACCAGTGTATGCCACCAATAGTGTCCCCAGGGCTGTTTTTCCTCAGAGAATAGGTGCAGGTACTGCCCCTTCTGAGTCACCCCTTGTTTCCACCCCCTACTCACCTTCGAGCACTGTCTCTTAGTTTGGCCGCCTACCCACTTCCCAGTACTGCCCCTTTTAGAGACTACAGAGCCCAGTATCATTTGTGGTGCTAAGTAAAAATAGTAGAATAGATCACCTGCAGTCAGCGACAAAAGACTCTCTGCAACAAAATACCTGCTCAGCAACAATAGATCCCCCAGCAACAATAGATTCCCACCAGCACCAATAGATCTCCAAGCAGTCTGCAGACCAACCTCAACAGTAAATCCCTTCCAGTAACAATTGACCCCCCCCCAGCATCAACAGATCCCCTATTAGCAACAATAGACCTCCCCAGCCACAAAAAACGACCGACACAACAATAGACCTCCCTCAGTGACAATAGATCCCCCAGCAGCATTATTAGACCCCCCAGCATGCCCCACCTCCCCTTGTCATTACATACAATCAGTGCTGGACGTGCTGAAACTGCGTTCCCCACGTTCCCAATGAAAAAAGCCCTGGGTGTCCCTGATTTCTAGTCCCCAGTGTCACTAGACCAGTGCAACCAGCAGCAGTGTTCCTTATCACTACCACACCACAGTGTCACCAGACCAGTGCAACCAGCAGCACTTTTTTTTTATCACTGCCACACCAGTCGCAGTATCACCAGACCAGTGTGTGGGCCAGGCGATTGGTACATCCTCTATGTTTCCCTCCTCATATGGCACCAAGTGTGGGTCATATAGGAGGCCTACCCTGGGGGGGGTTCTTCTGGGCTAGCTGGGCACCTGAGACAGGGTTACACTACCTCTCACATATGGAGAACCGTGACTCTCGTGCTGTTTCATCAATGCCCAGGGACAAGGATGAGGCCGCCGTGTTGGGAATAGTCAACCTTGAGGTGGACCTCTATTCTTAGAGATGAATGTGCACCATGTACAATTGCACAACTGTTCTCCGGTTACTCTCAGGTCCCCATGTAAATGTACATCTTTCCACTGTAGCTTGCAATTAGGCAGACCAGAGCCACCTGTCCAGCGTTTTCCTACTACCAGTCCCGCTTAGTGTGGGATTCAACACACACTTGACTTTGACTCTTGAACCTAAGTACCTCGATACAAGATGGCGACCTCTGCAATGCAGTACCGCTATGTTTGCTAAGGGAAACAGAATGCAGCGTAGGTAGCAGGGGTGGACTGACAACTCATGGGGCCCCCGGGCAATAGGGGATCATGGGGCCCCTGTGTCCTTGCCCAAACTCAAAAAAGCCTATGAAAAAGGTACCAGGGGTATCTGTGCCCGAGTTTCCAAATGGTCAGTCCGCCCCTGGTAGGGAGTGCCAACAACATCTCCCTCAAAGCTAGATGCTGTCCCACCTATAACAGGTACACAGCCTGCTTGCTGACTGCATCTCCATTACTTATGGAAGCCACATATAAAACTTGCACTAGGATGACTCTTAACATGCAGACCCAAAACTGTAGCAATGTGCCGGATACTTGCATTACATTCCTCTAAATGACCTCAGACCAGGCAGAAGGCAAATTTGAAATGCTTTACTGAATAAAGTGCAAAACGGTCCCTAGTCCCTACTCCTAATCAGGCTATGTGCTGCCCCGGTATACCTACAAAAGGTCGCGGCGAACTGAGTCGAACGCTCAGCTCCCCCCCGCCAACTGTGACCTATTCACCAAGTGCAGCGCGCTTCATGCATAGCAGTAGGAAACCGGCTGTGTCAGTTTCCCATAGTCAAGATGGTGGCGCCAGCACCTGACAGCCAATTGAAGAATGGGCTCGGGTAAGGACACCGCTGGATCCCTGGACAGGTAAGTGCCCTGATATTATAAGTCAGCATAGTAAAAAGTACACCTTATGGCGCCGCTCTAAGCTATGGATGGAAGGAAAAGGATCACCCCACCGACAAGTGAGAAGAGGGGAGCATGAGTCCGAGCAATTCCAGTGTCAGCCAATACAAATGAAGGGATGGATGCTACTCGACCGACCCCAGGAGTCCAATGTTGAGGAATGTCCTCAACCACCATTCTGGCCATGCCCACTGGCACATTTCTCCCCTCCCACTGGGGCTTGGTCACAGAACTCTCTGACCAAGCCCCGGTTGGCAGGGCGAAAGGGCCCGGCTGGCGGGCCCAGAACGGTGGCTGAGGACACTCTTCAACCTTGGGCTCCTGGGGTCGGTTGAGCGGCACCCATCCCTTCACTTGTATTGGCTGACATTAGAAATCAGCAGCTACAGTATTTGTAGCTGCTGACTTTTAATTTTTTTTTGGGGGGGGGGCTGGGGGCTGGAAATCTAACTCTTTAAATGAGCATGTCTGAGTGGGGGTCAAGTCCAGGTCAGACCAGGTTAGGCTGCTTAACACAGCAGGTTGCGCCTCTATCACCTCCACCTGGTTCTAGTGGTCCATGGAATGTTTCAGAAGCCAGTGGGCAGAGGGTTGAGACCTAGATCTGCATATCAATGGGGGTCTGACCAATCCCAGGCTGGAGGCCCTGGTATTGTTGCAGACTACCCCTGGATATAAGGAGCCCACTCAGCAGGGGTCTGGGAGTCGAGTGGTAGATGGATTACTGAAGCTCATGCTGTGTAGCCTGGGAAGGGACCCAAGTAGGAGGAGGAGGTCTGCCTTCAGGCTGCAGGGAAGGAAAGGAATCTTACAGTGGGAGCTCTGCTGCCTTACAGTCCACCAGAAAAGGACAGCCTGAAAGTGGGGACAGAAACTTACTTAGTGAAAGGCCTGAATGCAGTTTACCCAGACCAGAGCTACAGTATACAAGGACAGGGTGAATATCTCTATTCCCTTGGGGCCAATAGGAGAGAGGGCTGCTGGGTGCAATACTTGACCAGTTCTCCCTGGGACAGTGCTGCATACCTGTCTTGGAATCTCTTGCTCCAGGGTACTCTTCAGAGGATAGCCAGGTGGATGGGCACTTCCTAGCTGGGGTCTGAAGAGAGCTCATTTAGAAGAGACTGTGCTATTGATTTATTAGGAGACTCTGGCTGGAGTAGCACGTTCAGGATCTTACCTTTTTGTACATATTCAGGAAGTTTGTCCTCAGAGTTATTAATGCAACTCAAGTTGAGCGTCCCATATACCCCTAAACCCTATCCCCCTAACTAAAACAAAAAAAACAAGCTCTTGGACTGGTTACTGACTGTCACTTTGGGGGGCCCATGGAACACAGCTCATTTTGGAGAGGTGGGGAGACCCCTGTCTCAGCTCCCCATATCCCTCTTATGTGTATGTCACCCTGTGCCTGTTAGGGGTACAGGGTGATCTGTCCTAATATTGGGGTGGAGGGTTGTTGATTGTTTAATGCCATGTGGTTGCATCCCATGGTTCTATTGTGTGTCTTGCTTGGGAGCAAACTGTTATGGGATGTATGTGTTTATGTGTATTGGCTTGGTGGGGGGGGGGGGGTGTCTCCAGCAGCCCTCCCTCCTGATGGGACTGTCTGCTGGTGTGTCTCTTGTTACTAAATGTAGATTGCCCCGCCATGTGTCATCATGCAGGGAGGGGGGCTACTGTCCCCTTGAGTGTATATATCTTGTATCTGTGTTAAAATAAAGTAGTCTACTCTCGTTTACTTCAACACTGGTGTCGTCTAGTCTTGTATGGTCAGCTGTGGTGTCTGTGGTCGGTGTTCGGACAGGGAAGTGGTATTCTAACGGAAATACCCAAGTGCAGTCTGGGCCGGTTCCGTTACACTGACTCGGAGTGGAAGTCTGAAAATGCATGTTGCCTGGCTATGCAGGAAAAAGGGGACACTTCCATTTGCTTTTTGCCATTACAGCACCATCAGCTTCACCATGTTCAATGTTGTTTGGATGCATTTACCCTTTTTCAGTGGTACATATTACAAAGGCTATGAGGGGGTATGCCTTTTTGAAGGTCATCTCGTATCTTTGGCCCCTCTGTTCTGTGCACCTTTTCAAGACCTGTTTGCCCTCAATATTATGTAAGGACTTATGTGGCAATTTATTTCGCAATTTGCTGCTTTCTTTTTCTTGTCATTAATTGACATTGGGATTTTTATACTCTTCGTCTTTATTTACGCTGTATTTCTTTGTCAAAATTTTCAAATAAAAATCTTGTAAACAAAGTGCCTGCTTGAAATAAATTGGTCCTGAACAATACGATTTGTCCATCTTTAACCTCCACAACTCCTGCATGGCCACTGCATATTGGGAAATAGCCTTCCCCTCTTGTTTACTTCACGTAAAGAACTTCTGGTAGAGTTCCACCAAAGAGGTAACATCGATCTACAAGCTTTCTAAGCAGGCCAATACCGGCTGTGCGATGGCTTACTTCCTATTGGGCAGGACACCACCCAGTGGGCTCTATATTTCCTGGGAACTGATGGCCAAATCGAGAGGACACTCAGTAGGTATTTGGAACAGAAGCACAGAACTTTCCAGTTGTTCTGCCCAGTCTGCAATGTTCATGCCATTAAACTTGGTAACTAACACTCCCAATGGTATCATCGCTATGCTGTCTTACTAACAGTTAGTCTACAGTTAGCTAGCAAAACTGACAGAAGCAGCGTTGTGTTTCGATCCAAAACTGAATTTACTTCTGTGAATAGTTCTGTAAAACTGCAATATAATCACATAACCTGAAGTTACAATATGCTTGTAGACATGTCTCTTATAGATGCATACAATGAACATATTTCTTGCAAACAGCTACCTACAAATCACATTAAATATATTGAAAAGCGAGTCATGTGTATATATATATATATATATATATATATATGACTTTGACATATATATACAATGACAGAACTTACAGGCATATGTGTATCAAAGAGAGAAAGGAAGCCTTCACTGGTGTGTCCTTCTGGAAGCTAAAGTGGAAGTGCAGTGGTAGATGGGAACATCTTTATTTTTAACAAGCATGAGATTCTCTGTGTTCTTTATTGACAAAAGTACAAAAGGGTGCAATTGCAGTGAGCGCTCAATAGCATTCCAAAACTGAATTTACTTCTGTGAATGGTTCTGTAAAACTGCAATACAATCACATAAGAAGTTATTATATGCTGGTATACATGTCTCTTATAAATGCATACAATTAATACATTTCTTACAAACAGCTACCTACAAATCACATTAACCATTTCAATACCGGGCAATTTTACCCCTTCCTGCCCAGGCCAGTTTTCAGGTTTCAGCGCTCTCACACTTTGAATGACAATTGCGCGGTCATACAACATTGTACCCAAACTAAAATTTTATAATTTTCTTCACACAACTAGAATTTTCTTTTGGTGGTATTTAATCACTGCTGGGGTTTTTATTTTTTGCTAAATTAACAAAAAAAGGCCAAAAATTTTGAAAAAAAAACACATTTATCTTTGTTTCTGTTATAAAAGTTTACAAATAAATAATTGTTCTTCATAAATTTAGGCCGAGATGTATTCTACTACATGTCTTTGGTGAAAATAACCCAAATTAGGATGTATTTTTTAGTTTGTAGGAAAGTTATAGAGTTCACAAACTATGGATAGATCTGAATATTGATCAATCCTGAAGTACTGACGGCCAATCTCATTTCTTGAGGTCCAAGAATGTCAGAACAGTACAGATATCCCCCCAAATGTCAGAACAGTACAGATATCCCCCAAATGTCAGGACAGTACAGATATCCCCCAAATGTCAGGACAGTACAGATATCCCCCAAATGTCAGGACAGTACAGATATCCCCCAAATGTCAGAACAGTACAGATATCCCCCAAATGTCAGAACAGTACAGATATCCCCCAAATGTCAGAACAGGACAGGACAGATATCCCCCCAAATGTCAGGACAGTACAGATATCCCCGTATACCCCGGAAAGCTACAGCATTTTTGCGGCCGCCAAACGGCTATAGGCCGGGCGGCTAATGGTTAAATATACCTAAATGCGATGTAGATATACACTATATGGCCAAAAGTATTGGTCCGCTGGCCTTTACACGTACAGGAACTTTAATGGCCTCCCAGTCTTAGTCCGTAGGGTTCAATATTGAGTTGGCCCGCCCTTTGCAGCTATAACAGCTTCAACTCTTCTGGGAAGGCCGTCCACAAGGTTTAGGAGGGTGTCTATGGGAAGGTTGGACCATTCTTCCAGAAGCACATTTGTCAGGTCAGGCACTGATGTCGGGGGAGGAGGCCTGGCTCGCAGTCTCCGCTCTAATTCGTCCCAAAGGTGTTCTATGGGGTTGAGGTCAGGACTCTGTGCAGGCCAGTCAAGTTCCTCCACCCCAAACTGGCTCCTACATGTCTTTATGGACCTTGCTTTGTGCACTGGAGCGTAGTCATGTTGGAACAGGAAGGGGCCATCCCCAAACTCTTCCCACAAAGTTGGGAGCATGAAATTGTCCAAAATGTCTTGGTATGCTGACACCTTAAGAGTTCCTTTCACTGAAACTAGGGGGGCCAAGAATAAACCATGAAAAACAACCCCACACCATAATCCCCCCTCCACCAAATTGTACCCTTGGCACAATGCAGTCATGCGAGTACCATTCTCCTGGCACCTGCCAAACCCAGACATGTCCATTGGATTTCCACAGAAGCATGGTTTGTCACTCCAAAGAGTCCAGTGGCGGCGTGCTTTACACCACTGCATCCAACGCTTTCTATTGCACTTGGTGATGTAAGGCTTGGATGCAGCTGCTCGGCCATGGAAACCCATTCCATGAAGCTCTCTGTGCACTGTTGTTGTGCTAAACTGAAGGCCACACCAAGTTTGGAGGTCTTCAGCTATTGACTCTGCAGACAACTGGTGACTTCTGCAGAGTATATCCCACAAAATAGCGCCCAGAGCCCATAGCAGAGGGCACATTGGTCCCATGCTAGGCTGTAGCAAAAGGAGCTTTACTACCAAAAGGCCAACAAGAAAGTGATTGTGCTATCACTGGACTGCCACACCACTTCCCGCACTGCCAACCCAAGGTAGTGAAAGCATCGCTCCCTGAATACAGCAGTGGCTACAGGCCAAGCCACCTGCAACAGGACCACCAAAGCTGAAGAACATTTCTTGATATGGGCTTTGGCTATGACATGAGCCAGGCTTATGGAACAGGATGTAGAACACTTTAAGTGGTTGTAAACCCTCACATATACTAGCTGAAGGTGGCCAGCCTCAGGTGATACACAGAAATGAAACAAATCCACCCACATAAGTTGTACCTGTTTTTCTGAGGCCCTCTCAACTCTACAGCTGCTCAAAGTACAGAATTTACACAACATTTCTGAGCTTAAGAAGACAGGGGGCAGGGAATTTATGTCACACACTGCACAACACAGAATACAGACCTGAGTGTAATCTGACACCCGAGTGGAGGGAATGGACAGTCTTATAGAGAAACATACACAGCTGAGGCTAGCAATCACCTGCTGTGTGTTGGGGAGGTAGGGCCATCTCCAGGGATTGCTTGGTGTGGGCATAGACTGTCAGAAGTTACTCATGCTTATGAATGAAAGCGAAGACAGGAATCACTAGGTGCTATGGATTGAAGCAAATACACACTATAAAATGATATGCTTTGTTCATTTATAATTTCAGAGGTTTACAATCACTTTAGGATGTACATAAAGGCTCCAATTACAACTAAAAACATAGTATAAAACTATATTTATTGATGGAACATAAACTGCAGGCTTTTTTGCATTTCGGTGATAATATAAGTGTATATTGGAAATAACCCTGAATTCTAGAAGTTTTAACCCCCCTGGTGGTATTCCCGAGTGTAGCTCGGGGTAAAGTTTCAGCACCACAAGCGGTAACCCCCCCGAGCTACACTCAGGAATACACTGCAGCGTTGCTCCGGGATCCCTTCTTCACTTTACCTTGTCCTGCGCTCCGTAACCGCGATGTCCCCCCTGCAGTGTCCCCGGCAATGTCCTCCGGCCGATGCCGGCATCTGTCTTCCGGGTTCCGTTCCCTGCGACGTCGGGACGTACGGGGGACAGAACTGGCGGGAAATTTGAAAGTTGCAAAAGTGACATTCACTAAATTCACTAAAATCACATAGTATAACATTCCTGTATCAAACCATTTCACATACATTGTGTCCCGAGTGCTTTGTCCGGCGCCCTGCCTGCATTTTTACTGTTCTTTCTGCCTGGAAACTGAGAAACGTCCATGGCGTCCAAAAAGCGTCCCTTTAGGTCAGACGCGGTTTTAGACCGGCTAGAGAACAGCGATAGTAAATCAGAACCACTTGCAGAATTGAGTGATAATGATTCGTGGGGGAAATTCCTCATCAGACACTGAAAACGATTCTGCGACTTTGCTCAGCGATGTGCGAACTTGGCGCTCTATTTCAAATTTCAGTGTTTTTGGTTTGATTATATTATTGAATTAACATTTATTATTATATTATTATTTTTTATGATTATTTATTAAATTATAATTTATGATTTCGTGTTTCAAATTTTATCATCCCCGGGATGTTTACTAGACTCTTGTCCGGACAGATTTCAGTGAGTTATTCCTAAGAATTACAGGCCTATAATAAAAAAACTACATATTTCCATGCAAAAAAAGGTACCGCTTTGAGCACAGAAATATGGACATAATCAGACCGCTAGGGAGGTTACAGGATAACCACCCGTCATACAAAACAAGCCTCTGCTCCTTTCACAAGATTGCTGCACTAGCATTTGTGATGCCAAAAAAAAAAATAGTTACGGGGAAATTTGTTTGTGATGTTACAATGCTGGAAGAAGCAAGTTTGCATAGTGATCCTGCACTGTTCACATTCCCTGTCTCAGCACATCTTAACAGTCCTTCTTTGTAAAATCAGTCACAGCGTCCGTAGTTTCAGCGCACTTATCTCTCCCAACACACTTCCTCTCTCCCCAGGAATAAGGCCAACTTTTCCCTTTATGTCTAGTGATACAAAGTAGCCAAGTATGACTCTGCATCTCTCTTGGCTCATTCTATGGATTCTGAAAACCTGTTGTTCCCGGAAATGTATGTATTGTAAAGTAACACGAGAGCCTTGCTACAGTCATGTCACAAAACACACGTCGGGCCTCATTCACACAGGCATGTGATTAGATGCATTTACACGAGTTTATAGGACATTTCTAAATCCATATAAATGCATACTAGTAACCCGAAATACTGTGTTGAAATTGTTCAAACTCTCTTTTTTCCAAAAAAGAAAAAGAAAAAGGAAGCCGAACTCACTATTATTTAGAAACAAGAATAAAAATTAGATATCAGCAAAAATGTGTTCTGTCTCTTTAAATGATAAATCTTACAAATTTACATCAAATTGCAGAAGTTGTGTAACATTCTATCTGCTATGGGGCAGCACATTGGCTAAATGGTTAGCACTTCCTCCTGGCAGTACTCGAGTCGTATCCCATCCATGGCATCATCTGCCTGGAGTTTGCATGTTCTCCCTGTGACTGCGTGGGTTTCCTCCAGGTACTCCGGTTTCCTCCCACACTCCAAAGACATGCTGGTAGGTTAATTGGATCCTCTCTAAATTGTCCCTAGTATGTGTATGTATGAATTTGAGTTAGGGACCTTAGATTGTACGTCCCTTGAGGGTTAGGGACCTTAGGGTACGTCCCTTGAGGGTTAGGGACTGATGTGAATGTACAATATATATGTAAAGTTGAGTAAATTGACGGCGCTATATAAGTACCTGAAATAAATAAATAAATATCCAACACTATCCAGTCAATATGAATCACAGCGATCGATATTCATCAGTAATTAACCCCCAGTTCACATCTATGTGGGTGGTGCCACTGTGGATCCACGCGAAAATCTGTGCAGCCACACCACCCACACAGAGAATTGCGGACCCGTGAGTGAATGGCACGCCACCTGCACTGGGAAACGCAACCGTACTGGGAACCTCAGCTGCGTTTTCCAAAGTAGTGCAGAGACTTCTTCCCTGCGTGTCACAGGCACGGGAGTCCATTCAAATGAATGGGCTCTCGTGCCCAAGCAAAACGCAGCCCGCACTGCCGCATAGATGTGAACTGGGGGTCAAAGTCCATCCATGTGTAAAAAGCATACTTCAGGTGTGTGAGATTTCAGTGCAAAATGTATTTATTTATTTCAGGTACTTATATTATTATCATTATTATTATACAGTATTTATATAGCGCTAAAAGGTTTGCTCAGCGCTGTACATTATAGTGGGGGACAGAACATGGACAATACAGTAACAAAACAGCACACGAGGGGTTCGAGGGCCCTGTTCTGTGGAGCTTACAATCTAGGAGGGAGGTGGTAGAGGTACAGGAGGAAGTGGCTGTGGGGGATGGAGTGGTGGGAGGAGATCGGCTGTTAGGTGAGGGCGGGGTAGGCTTCCCTGAAGAGATGGGTTTTCAGGGTGCGCCTAAAGGTGAGGAGGGTAGGTGACAGTCTGATGAATTGGGGTAGTGAGTTCCAGAGGATGGGGGGAAGTCCTGGAGAAGTCCTGCAGTCGGGCGTGGGAGGTGGAGACCAGGGAGCTAGAAAGTAGGAGGTCTTGTGAGGAGCGAAGATTACGGATTGGGTGGTATTTGGGTATCAGGTCGGTGAGGTAGTTTGGGGCAGCGTTATGAATGGCTTTGTACGTCACGTCAATGTTAGTAGTTTGAATTTAATACGTTGGGCAATCGGGAGCCAGTGGAGGGAATGACAGAGGGGGGTGGAGCCAGTGGAGGGAATGACAGAGGGGGGGTGGAGCCAGTGGAGGGAGTGATAGAGGGGGGTGGCAGAAGAGGAGCTGTTGGTAAGGTGGATGAGTCTGGCCGCTGAGTTCAGGATAGACTGAAGAGGGGATAGTCTGTGATGAGGCTGGTGAGAAGGGAGTTGCAGTAGTCCAGACATGAGATAATAAGGGAGTGAACGAGTAGTTTAGTAGGGTCTGGGGCTAGGAACGAACGTATTTTGGAGATGTTGCGGAGGTGGAGCCTGCATGAGTTTGCCAACGATTGGACATGGGGTTGGAAGGACAGGTTTGAGTCTAGAGTGACACCTAGGACTTTGGCTTGCGGCGTGGGACTGATGGTGGCGTTGTTGGTCGTGATGGAGAGGATTGGGGGGGGGGGGGGCGGGCTGGGGGGAAAAATCAGGAGCTCGGTTTGGAAAGGTTCAGTTTGAGGAAATGGAGCGACATCCAGTCTGATATGTCGTTCAGTAGGTGGGCGATGCGGGCGGAGACTAAAGGGGTGAATTGAGGGTGGAGAGGTAAATTTGCGTGTCATCGGCGTAGAGGTGATAGTTGAAACTGTGGGAGTATATCAGTTTGCCGATGGAGGAGGTGTAGATGGAGAAGAGAAAGGGCCCGAGGACAGAGCGTTGGGGGACCCCAACAGAGAGGGGGAGAGAGGGGAGGTGGTAGCGTTATAGGCAACGCTGAAGGAGCGTTGGGATAGGTAGGAGGAGAGCCAGGAGAAAGCAGAGTCTCTGATGCCAAGGGAGTGTAGTTTATTAAGAAGGAGGGGGTGGTCGACTGTGTCGAAGGCCGCGGAGAGGTCAAGGAGTATATAGCGCCATCAATGTACGCAGCACTTTACATATATATTGTACATTCACATCAGTCCCTAACCCTCAAGGGGTGTACAATCTAAGGTCCCTAACTCACATTCATACATACACATACTAGGGACAATTTAGACAGGAGCCAATTCACCTACCAGCATGTCTTTGGAGTGTGGGAGAAACCGGAGTACCCAGAGGAAACCCACGCAGTCACAGGGAGAACATGCAAACTCCAGGCAGGTGGTGCTGTGGTTGGGATTTGAACCAACAACCGTAAGGCTCCATGTACACAGGACATTTGGAAAACACTTCTGAATGTTGGAAACTGACTGCTGGAAAACGTACGTTAAAAACGTCTGTTTAGCCGCGTTTGCATACCGAGTTTATGTGCATTTAGATAACATCAGGAGACCTTCCAAAATGCCCAGAATGCACTGAAAAACATAAAAAAATTTACTATTTCAGACATTTTGAGAGAAATAGAGAGAGAAGAAGCAGAGAGAGCAGTATGTGTTGAGATGACCTGTCTCTTCTGGTTGTATTCAATATGGATCCCATCATGAGCATAATGCGGGCGCGTTCTACCATTTGTTCCTTCACGGGAAACCTGGAACTGACTGCGCTGGTGTACCGGGTCCATTAGAATACATGGAAAATGCTTTGTATGCATTTCTGATAATGAAAAGAGGCTCTGGACAGCATCTGGACATGGAACAGTTAAAAAACGCTTCTAAATGCAAACGCTTATAAACGTGGTTAGCTGCGTTTATGTGCCTTTACAAGCGTTTGAAACGCTTATAAAATCTACTCCTGAACGCAAGTTTGGTGCGTTAAAAAAAAAAACGACTGTAAACTTAACTGCCTGTAAATGACTGTAAACCACGATGTGTACACGGACACATAGGAGAACATTAGGGAGAGTTCAGGGGCTGCTGAAAAAAAACGCAGAAAAGCTCCTAAACGCGAGTTTATCAGCTGCAGTGTACATGGAGCCCTAATACTGCCAGGCGGAGGTGCTAACCATTTAGCCACTGTGCTCTCCTCCACCTGCAGACAGAACTGCTTACTAGAGCAACAGACCCCACATTTATCCCGGGTTCACACTTCTGCGGTGCAACATATTGCATGTGATTCGCACAGGAACCACATTGCATTCCTGTGCAAATCACATGTGAATTCTGTGCGGTGCGATTTGAGCCACTCAGAAAATTCAGGAGAAAACACAGGAATAATAACTCTATAGTGTAGTATTATTTTTGACACATCATTTACTATCTATCCTCAGGGAATCCGATATCCTGGGATAAGACGTCCCTTGAGACGAAATGTGTACGGGATTGTGGACCATAATGGTGACTTCAGTATGTCTATGCAGAGAAACCTGGGCGTTTTCTGATTTTTTTTGTGTTATGCTTCATGTTTCTGTTTGTTCTTGAGTGTTCTGATATTTCTACAATAATAAATGGTGACCACCTCAAAAGTGAGGGACATTCTATCCCATTTATGAACACCAATGTAGGAGGATAATTCTTCCCCACTGACCTCCAATTGTAAGGGACATCGTCTTCCCATGACCTCCCAATGTAAGGGGACATTCTTCCCACTGAACACCATATGTAAGGGACATTCTATTCCCACTGAACACCAATGTAAGGGACTCATTCTTCCCACTGATCACCTCAGGTATGTAAGGGGCATTCTTCCCACTGACAACAATTGTGGAAGGGACATTCCTCCCACTGACCTTTCAATGTAAGGAGCTATTCTTCCCACTGACCTCCCAAATGTAAAGGAGCATTCTATCCACATTGACCACCAATTGTAAGGGACATTACCTCCCACTGAACACCAATGTAAGGAGCCATTCTACTTTCCACTGAACCCCACACTAACTGTTAGGGACGCATTTCTTCCCAACTTGAACACCAATGTAACGGGAGCTTTCTTCTCACTGATCAACCAATGTAAGGAAACATTCTTCCCAATCTGACCACCAATGTAAGGGGCATTCTTTCTTCCACTGACCTCCAATGTAAGGGCATTCATTTCTTCCATCTGACCACGATGTAAGGGTCATTCTTCCCCACTGGATCACCAATGTAAGGGAGCATTCTTCCCACTGACCTTCATGTAAGGAGCATTCTATCCACTGACACCAATGTTAAGGGACAATTCCTCCCAACTGACCACCAATGTAAGGACATTCATTCTTCCCAATGACCTCCAATGTAAGGAACATTCTTCCCACTGCGACCACTAAATGTAAGGAGCATTCTTTCCCAATGATCACCTCAATGTAAGGGTCACATTCTTCCCTCTGACCACCAATGTAAGGAGCATTCTTCCCACTGACCACCAATGTAAGGGACATTCTTCCCACTGAATCCAACAATGTAAGGAGCGTTTCTTCCACTGACCACCCAATGTAAGGAGCATTCTTCCCACTGATCACCAATGTAAGGGACATTCTTCACCTCTGACCACCAATGTAATGAGTGCATTCTTGCCATCTGACCACCAATGTAAGGGACATTTCTTCCCACTGAACACCAATGTAAGGAGCGTTTTTCCCACTGACCACCAATGTAAGGAGCAATTCTTCCCACTGACCACCAATGTAAGGAGCATTCTTCCCACTGACCACCAATGTCAAGGAGCATTCTTTATCCACTGAACCCCCAATGTAAGGGACATGTCTTCCCAGCTGAACACCAATGTAAGTTTTGACGGCATTCTTCCCCACTGACCACCAAATATAAGGACGCATTCTATCCCACTGACCCCAATGTAAGGACTTTCTTCCCACTGATCACCAATGTAAGGAGCATTCTATCCACTGACCCCCAATGTAAGGAGCATTCTTCACCACTGATCACAAATGTAAGGGACATTCTTCCCACTGACCACCAATGTAAGGAGCATTCTTCCACTCTGACCACCAATGTAAGGAGCATTCTATCCATGCCCCCAATGTAAGGGACATTCTTCCACTGAACTGACTATCAATGTAAGGAGATTCTTCCCACTGACCACCAATGTAAGGAGCATTCTTCCCACTGACCACCAATGTAAGGAGCATTCTTTCCACTTGACCACCAATGATAGGAACATTCTTCCCACTGACCAAACGCAATGTAGAGGGAACATTCTTCCCACTGACCACCAATTGTTAAACCAATGTAAGGGGCATTCTTCCCACTTTCTTTCAGAGTCCTTAGAGTTTCTCCTTTACATCAGAATCTGCAGGGTTCCGCCTTACAGTGCAAGGGGGACCTCTGTGGACCCTGATATAAAAGGGAACTCTGATGTAAGGGGGACACTGCGGGCTGTGATGTAAAGAGGAACTCTGATGTAAGGTGGTCTCTGGTCACCAAAGTCTCCCCTTACATCAAAGTTCGCAGCATTCCCGCATATAACTATATTAATATAAAAATATTATATCAAGAAAAATAGTCAGTCTTACAGTCTTCGTTGGGAGGGGGCGCTTCAGAATTCTCTGCCTATAGGCTCCTGAGATTTGAATCTGGCCCTGCCATGTTCCAGGTGGTGCTCCCCCATGATTCGGTGGTGGACTGTCCCTCACATCCAGTACAAGGCTATGGACCCTGCTCCGGTCTTGATGAAGGTGTAGTGTGGGGGGTACAGATGTTGCTGGAAGCTGTCTAGCTACAGGGAGGATCAGGTAAGTGAATCCTCTTTTATGCTCCCCTTGACATAAACAAGCAATTAACCTTGGCAGTGAGCTCAGTTGAGAGGGTTATTTTTTCTATTTAGTCGGAGTTGGGCTTTAGGGTATGGGTTACGGGAGTTTTTAAACAAATAAGTGCGGCAGAAGGGTATGGGGGTGGCTGTATTTTTTTTTTTTTATTAAGTGGGGATTTGCTTTAAATTCCCTTACAGGCAGTAGGATTCTAATATATTTAGTAAAATGAAATATCTTGTCTGTACATCAACATTTCATCTTCCAGCCAGGGGCGGACTGACCATTTGGAAACTGAGGGCCCGGGGTCAGTAGGGGGCCCCATGAGATGCCCCTGGTACTTTTTTTCATAGGCTTTTTTGAGTTTGGGCAAGGACACAGGGGCCCCATGATCCCCTTTTGCCCGGGGGCCCCATGAGTTGTCAGTCCGCCCCTGCTTCCAGCAGATAAACCGTTTTAATAGTCATCTGTAAAGATGTGAGCCACAGTACAAGCTATCCCCGGGATGGTCAGCCTAGTCTTCCCAAAGTGCTGACAGGCAGAATATTCAGTCGTACTCGGCTACATCCTGCTGAATGGACATCCTGTTTTCTTACCTCCTATCTTATCCATCCAGGACTGGCGCCCAGACCACCACCTTGTGTGTTCCATCACCGAACTCTGCGATAGAAGACAGACCTCGCTCCCATATATTCATCGGAGATCTACCCTATATAAAATCAGCAACAGAGATTGAGCTGATGGTAACGCATTTTCAAATCTTGTAAATTCATGCAAATACACAAAAAAAAAAGGAATATACAGGCCATGCATACAATGGCTACATAAAGAAGCCGATAATAAAAAAATTAAAATAAATAAAATTTATTTAAAAAAATAAATCCGTGCCTTCCTTTCTCTTCCAGCACTAGTACCAGACTACTGTTGTCAAAAATGTCGTGTACTGATGTAGCACCCTCCAAGTCAGGTTGCTAGTGTAGCTCCCCCCTAGTTAATGCATGTTGTTAGGTAAATTTAGTTCGTTCTTCTGTAATCAGAGGGGCAGGGTCAGGGGCGGACTGACCATTTGGAAACTTGGGCACTGCCCGAGGGCCCGGGGTCAGTAGGGGGCCCCATGAGATGCCCCTGGTACCTTTTTCATAGGCTTTTTTGAGTTTGGGCAAGGACACATGGGCCCCATGATCCCCTATTGCCCGGGGGCCCCATGAGTTGTCAGTCCGCCCCTGGGCAGGGTTGATTGTTCAGACCTGCTCAGTGTCTCACAGGCTGCTGCTCTGATTGCTTCCCCCTGTATTCTAGAGCAGTGGTCTCCAACCTGCGGTCCGGGGGCAGATGCGGCCCTTTGCTTGCTTTTATCTGGCCCTTAGGGCACTATTTCATCTACTGATACCAACAATTTAGTATAATTTCACCCACTTACACCAATGAAGGGGGCACAACTCCTTCCAATGACACCAATTCCTCCCACTGACACAAATGATAGGGTCCAATGATATCAACGATGGGGCACTATTCCTCCAAGTGACACAAATGATAGGGTCCAATGACATCAATGATCAGGCACAATTCCTCCCAGTGATACAAATAATAGGGTCCAATGATATCAACGATGGGGCACAATTTCTCCCACTGACATAATTGATGGGGTCCAATGACATCAATGATGGGGTACAATTCCTCCAAGTGACACAATTGATAGGGTCCAATGACATCAACGATGGGGCACAGTTCCTTCCAGTGACACAATTGATAGGGTCCAATGACACAAACGATGGGGCACAATTCCTCCCAGTGACACAAATGATAGGGTCCAATGACATCAATAATGGGGCATAATTCCTCCCAGTGACATAAATGATAGGGTCCAATGACATCAATGATCAGGCACAATTCCTCCCAGTGACACAAGTGATAGGTTCCAATGACATCAATGCTGGGGCACTATTCCTCCCAGTGACATAAATTATAGGGTCCAATGACATCAACAATGGGGCACAATTCCTCCCACTAACACGAATTGATAGGGTCCAATGACATCAACAATGGGGCACAATTCCTCCCAGTGACATAAATTATAGGGTCCAATGACATCAACAATGGGGCACAATTCCTCCCACTAACACGAATGATAGGGTCCAATGACATCAATGATGGGGCAGAATTCCTCCCACTGACACCAAACAATGAGGGTCCAATGACATCAACAATGGGGCACAATTCCTCCCACTAACACGAATGATAGGGTCCAATGACATCAACAATGGGGCACAATTCCTCCCAGTGACATAAATGATAGAGTCCAATGACATCAACAATGGGGCACAATTCCTCCCACTACACAAATGATAGGGTCCAATAACATCAATGATGGGACAGAATGCCTCCCACTGATACCAAACAATGAGGAATTTTTTTTTTCCACTGACGTCGGGACCTTTTCTACTCCCACTGGCCGCAGTCCGGCCCTCGCAAAGTCTGAAGGACAGTAAACTGGCCCCTTGTTTAGAAAGTTTGGAGACCCCTGTTCTAGAGGATGCTAGAATTATAATGTGAGAAGCAAGAGTAAGCTGCCTGAATATTTATGGAACTCCAGCCAATCCCCGGAGGAGGTGTACCCAGTAGGTGGTTGGAGAGTCCATAGATAGTCAGTCTTTCTTTTTTCTTTTTCTCCACCCCCCCCCCTTTTTTTTTTTTTTTCTCTTTTGCTTGCATTTGACAGCTTACATGCTGGTGGCAGAATTGACTGGTCTGGTATCTACTACACGGGACCATTTACAGCTAATGACAGGTATCTGGCTGGAAGCCTGGAGATTTGCATGGCTCCTAAATGACCCATCTCAGCCATGTGACAACCATATTCCACCACCCCCCATTTTTTTTTTTTGTTTTCTTATTTTGCCTTATGTCTTGGTTTTATGTTGTTCCTGGTGTACGACCTCCCGTGCCCCTCTCAGGTCTATACAGAAATTTTCCAGATGGTACACTATATTTTCTTTGAACACGATTGTCTAACTTGAGATCCTAAACTGTACTGTTGATCTAGATCTCATTTTGTTAATCTCCATGGACAACTCTGTATGCTTTTGTCATTCTCTTTTAGTAAAAAATTTTAATATGGAAAATAAAAATAGTCTGAGGCTTGAGGCAGGGGGTAAGAGTTCCTGAGTTAGGTCCTCCTGGAGGAGACCCCTGTGCAGGATAACTGGAGGTGCTATCCCAGCTGGAGCCTTAGCAGGGGGTGGGACCCATTTGCAAAGCCTAGTCCTGGTTTGGGTCTGGAGAAGCTCACTGGAGAGAGCAAGAAGGAAGTTGGGGGAAAAGGGGTCCAGCTGTCCTATGGTGGAGTGAGTCTGTGTCTCCCTCACAGGAGAGTGCCCAGTGGACATCATAAAGAGGCAACTGATAATCCTGTGTCTGTGTGAGTAGGTGAACCCAGTGCTTGAAGCTAGTGACCAGTGGCGGACTGACAACTCATGGGGCCCCCGGGCAATAGGGGATCATGGAGCCCCTGTATCCTTGCCCAAACTCAAAAAAGACTATGAAAAAGGTACCAGGGGCATCTCATGGGGCCCCCTACTGACCCCGGGCCCTCGGGCAGTGCCCAAGTTTCCAAATGGTCAGTCCGCTCCTGCTAGTGACTGAATCTTTTGGTCTTTTAGTAGAAGTCATAGTCACCATCAGCAATAGAAATTCTGTGTAACATTTCGTGTAGCTCAGCATGCTAGAGTCCTCAAGAAGTCCAGTTCACCAATCTTGAGGTATCCCACACTCCCTTCACCCCATAAAAGTTCACCGTTACAATAAAACCCCAAAAAGACACCCTAGACTGTTCATTTGATTCTGCTATGATCAGAGGAGCAGTGATAGCTTCGTTCTGTCTGATCAGAGCTTCACAGGCTGAGAGTTTGATTTCTTCCCCTTGACTCTAGAAGAAGCCTCTAATGCTTAGGGCATGAGAATTCAAATGTCCAGACTTATTCAGTAGGGCCTAGCCAATCCCCGGGGGAGGTACGCCCAGATGGTGGCTAGGTTGCTGTTAAATAGTCTGGAGTCCTGAGGGGATGGATCTGCAAGCTTCAGGGGGGCTATTTGCCCCTGGAGCACCTCTATATTGGCTGCTGGATTGTACTACTCTCCCATGGACGGAGCCTTTGGACTTATCCTACTTCAGGATGTGTGAGTAGAGCCTAATCCTTGTGCTGCCACCTATTCATGGTCCTCAGCTGTGAACCTTTAGACTGTTCTAGTTTACTTCTACTTGTGCTACATACAACCTAATGGTCCCCAGCATCTACAAACTGTTCTGCTCTACCTCTGGGATCTACCTCATGGATTCCAGTGATAGACTGTGGTACAGTTACTTAAGGAGAAGTGTCCCATGCTGGTTGTGCTTAATGTCTTGGAGTATCTAACACCCCTTCATCCTCTAAGTTTCTACAAGCAAAAACTTTAAAAAAAGATATTCCCTTGATAGCTGAATGAGGTGGAGTGAATGAGATGTTGCTGTGTGCCTGGCTGCCCCTACACTGAGCAGGGAAAGAACTGGTTAAACTCAGTGACTCCTGGGGGGGGGGAGCACTATACTTATAACTGTATGCAGTTACTACATGAATTGATTAATTATACTATTTTCTATATGAATTCCTATTCCCTAATAGGGACACAGGGCAAAACCTGACAAAACATCCACTGAAAGAAGGACATTCTGTAATTTACACTGAACAATGCTACGTATTTGCATTTTGTCCTCCCACTGACATTGGGGCATTTCGTACTACCACTGACATTGGGACATTTCCTTCTCCCACTGACATTGGGGCATTTCATCCTCCCACTGACATTGGGACATTTCATCATCCCACGGACATTAGGACATTTCCTTCTCCCACTGACATTGGAACATTTCGTCCCCCCACTGACATTGGAACATTTCGTCCCCCCCACTGACATTGGGACATTTCGTCCTCCCACTGACATTGGGACATTTCGTACTACCACTGACATTGGGACATTTCATCATCCCACGGACATTAGGACATTTCCTTCTCCCACTGACATTGGGACATTTCGTCCTCCCACTGACATTAGGACATTTCATCCTCCCCACTGACATTGGGACATTTCATCCCAATACTGACATTGGAACATTTCTTCCTCCCACTGACATTGGGGCATTTCTTCCTCCCACTGATATTGGGACATTTCATCATCCCCCCCACTGACATTGGGGCATTTCATCCCCCCACTGACAATGGGACATTTCATCCCCCACTGACATTGGGGCATTTCATCCTCCTACTGACATTGGGGCATTTCCTCCTCCCACTGACATTGGGACATTTCATCCTCCCACTGACATTGGGACATTTCATCCTTCACACTGACATTGGGGCATTTCATCCTCCCACTGACATTGGACATTTCATCCTTCACACTGACATTGGGGCATTTCATCCTTCCACTGACATTGGGGCATTTCATCCTCCCACTGACATTGGGACATTTCCTTCTCCCACTGACATTGGGGCATTTCATGCTCCCACTGACATTGGGACATTTCATCCTTCACACTGACATTGGGACATTTCCTCCTCCCACTGACATTGGGGCATTTCATCCTCCCACTGACATTGGGGCATTTCATCCTCCCACTGACATTGGGGCATTTCATCCTCCCACTGACATTGGGGCATTTCATCCTCCCACTGACATTGGGGCATTTCATCCTCCCACTGACATTGAGACATTTCATCCTCCCACTGACATTGGGGCATTTCGTCCTCCCACTGACTTTGGGACATTTCGTCCCTCCCACTGACATTGTGGCATTTCATCCCCCCACTGACATTGGGGCATTTCATCCTCCCACTGACATTGGGGCATTTTATCCCCCCACTGACTTTGGGACATTTCGTACCCCCCACTGACATTGGGGCATTTCATCCCCCCACTGACTTTGGGACATTTCGTCCCCCCCACTGACATTGTGGCATTTCATCCCCCCACTGACATTTGGACATTTCATCCTCCCACTGACATTGGGGCATTTCCTTCTCCCACTGACATTGGGGCATTTCCTTCTCCCACTGACATTGGGGCATTTCATCCTCCCACTGACATTGGGACATTTCATCCTCCCACTGACATTGAGACATTTCATCCTCCCACTGACATTGGGGCATTTCCTTCTCCCACTGACATTGGGGCATTTCATCCTCCTCCCACTGACATTGGGGCATTTCATCCTCCCACTGACATTGGGGCATTTCCTTCTCCCACTGACATTGGGGCATTTCATCCTCCCACTGACATTGGGGCATTTCATCCTCCCACTGACATTGAGACATTTCATCCTCCCACTGACATTGAGACATTTCATCCTCCCACTGACATTGAGACATTTCATCCTCCCACTAACATTGGGACATTTCATCCCCCTACTGACATTGGGGCATTTCGTCCTCCCACTGACTTTGGGACATTTCGTCCCTCCCACTGACTTTGGGACATTTCGTCCCTCCCACTGACATTGTGGCATTTCATCCTCCCACTGACATTGGGGCATTTCATCCTCCCACTGACATTGGGGCATTTCATCCTCTCCCTGACATTGGGGCATTTCATCCCCCCACTGACTTTGGGGACATTTCGTCCCTCCCACTGACATTGTGGCATTTCATCCTCCCACTGACATTGGGGCATTTCATCCCCCCACTGACTTTGGGACATTTCGTCCCCCCCCCACTGACATTGTGGCATTTCATCCCCCCACTGACTTTGGGACATTTCGTCCCCCCCACTGACATTTGGACATTTCATCCTCCCACTGACATTGGGGCATTTCCTTCTCCCACTGACATTGGGGCATTTCCTTCTCCCACTGACATTGGAACATTTCGTCCTCCTATCAGCATGGCACATCCTGACTTGACAATATTTGCCCACTCTTCCATGCAGGAACACTCCAAGTCTGTCAGATTGCAAGGGCATCTCCTGTGCACAGCCCACTTTAGATCACCCCACAGATTTTCGATGGGATTCAGGTCTGGGCTCTGGCTGGGCCATTCCAAAGCATCTTCTGGTGAAGCCATTCCTTTGTTGATTTGGATGTATGCTCCAGAAACGTTGAGTAGGGAAAAAAATGTCATTGGCCTCTACCTGTAAAACATTCCTGTTTTGGAGGTGGAGTCATTGTTGCCCATCTAGTGCACCTGAAATTAATTAACAACCCCCTCTGCTACTTAACTGACTTGTTGCTATACTCTGATTAAAAAGTCTATCTTTAACCCCTCACCCTCCTGAAGATTTCCCCCCTTTCCTGAACAGGTCATTTTTTGCATTACAGCGCTGCGTTACTTTAACTGACAATTGACAGATGAAATTTCCATCCTTTTTTTCCCACTAGTTGATCTTTCTTTCGGTGGTATTTGATCGCCTGTGCGTTTTTTATTTTCTGCGCTATAAAAACGAAAAAATGGCCCACAATTTTGAGGAAAAAAAACCAATATTTTTTTACTTTTTGCTATAAAACATGTCCAGCGAATTTTTTTTTTTAAAAAAATCACATTTTGGCGTAAATTTAGACCAAAATGTATTCTGCTCCGTGTCTTTGCTAAAAAAAATCCCAATACATGTAAATGAATTGGTTTAGGTGAAAGTTATAGTGTTTACAAATGGCGGTATAGATACTTGGATTTATTTTTTCCTACTAGTAATGGCAGCGATCAGTGACTTTTAGCGGGACTGCGGTGGTCATTCTGACACTGGGGGGAAATAACTTGGTGTCACTGACATCCACAGTGACACCAATACAGTGATCAGTGCTAAAAAGCAGCACTGACACTGTACTAATGGCACTGGCCAAGGAAGGGGTTAATGTGAGGGGTGATCAAAGGGTTATCTGTGTGCTGGGTGTGTTTTACTAGGGGGTGGGGTGGGGGTGTGTGCTTCACTGTAAGCACACTGATTGGGATGGCTGTGCTGTGCACAGCCATCCAGAGCAGTGTGCCTGAGCCAACAGGTAGGAAGACTGTTTGTAAACAAAGCAGTCTTCATCCCCGTCGGTGATTGTCAGTAATCACTGGGCGCCGGTTGATAATCACTGGCCAGACCTGGTGATTGACATCTGCGGCCACAAATGGCGGGGCCGGTAGGGCTCGTGAGTGCCCCCTACCCAGAAATGCAAAATCACGTATATATACGTGATTTTGCGCACCCTTGCCGCCGTGTAGCAGTATATCTGCTATATGGCGGCGGGTAAGCGGTTAACTTCAGTCACAGCTGCAGTTTATTTCTATCTACAGGCACCCCTTACTTGCATAGGCAGATTTTTGGTAAAGGTGAACTAACCAGTGGTGTATTTTGGTTTTGTGCTGCACTAGGCAAGACTAAAATCAAGCACCCCCCTCATCTAAATGGGTCCCACCCCTTGCTGTTTAAGATCCACCCCTTCATCTGTACATTCCACCCCTTCCTCTTTAGGCTCCACCTCTTCCTATTAGAGCTCCACCTATTCTTCTCATTAAAAGTCGATAATGAGTGCATATATTTTGCCCAGCCATTGGTATCAGTAGGAGGAATAGTGCCCCATCATTGGTATCTGTGGGAGGAATAGTCCCCCATCATTGGTATCAGTGGGAGGAATAGTGCCCCATCATTGATGTCAGTGGGAGGAATAATGTCCCATCATTGGTATCAGTGGGGGAATAGTGCCCCATCATTGGTATCAGTGGGAGGAATAGCGCCCCATCATTGGTGTCAGTGGGGGAATAGTGCCCCATCATTGGTGTCAGTGGGAGGAATAGTGCCCCATCATTGGTGTCGTTGGGAGGAATAGTGCCCCATCATTGGTATCAGTGGGAGGAATAGTGCCCCATCATTGGTATCAGTGAGAGGAATAATGCCCCATCATTAGTGTCAGTGGGTGGGAATAGTGCCCCATCATTGGTATCAGTGGGAGGAATAGTGCCCCATCATTGGTATCAGTGGGAGGAATAGTGCCCTACCATTGGTGTCAGTGGGAGGAATAGTGCCCTACCATTGGTGTCAGTGGGAGGAATAGTGCCCCATCATTGGTGTCAGTGGGAGGAATAGTGCCCCATCATTGGTGTCAGTGGGAGGAATAGTGCCCTACCATTGGTGTCAGTGGGAGGAATAGTGCCCCATCATTAGTGTCAGTGGGAGGAATAGTGCCCCATCATTGGTGTCAGTGGGGGGAATAGTGCCCATCATTGGTATCAGTGGGAGGAATAGTGCCTCTATCATTGGTGTCAGTGGGAGGAATAGTGCCCCATCATTGGGTCAGTGGGAGGAATAGTGCCCATCATTGGTATCATTGGGAGGAATAGTGCCCCATCATTGGTTTTAGTGGGAGGAATAGTGCCCCATCATTTGTATCATTGGGGGAATAGTGCCCCATCATTGGTGTCAGTCGGGGGAATAGTGCCCCATCATTGGTGTCAGTGGGAGGAATAGTGCCCCATCATTGGTTCAGTGGGAGGAATAGTGCCCCATCATTTGTATCATTGCGGAGGAATAGTGCCCATCATTGGTATCAGTGGGGGAGGAATAGTGCCCCATCATTGGTGTCAGTGGGAGGAATAGTGCCCCATCATTGGTATCAGTGGGAGGAATAGTGCCCCATCATTGGTGTCAGTGGGAGGAATAGTGCCCCATCATTGGTTTTAATGGGAGGAATAGTGCCCCATCATTTGTATCATTGCGGGGAATAGTGCCCCATCATTGGTGTGTCAGTGGGAGGAATAGTGCCCCATCATTGGTGTCAGTGGGAGGAATAGTGCCCCATCATTGGTATCAGTGGGAGGAATAGTGCCCCATCATTGGTATCAGTGGGGAATAGTGAATAGTGCCCCATCATTGGTGTCAGTGGGAGGAATAGTGCCCCATCATTGGTGTCAGTGGGAGGAATAGTGCCCCATTATTGGTTTTAGTGGGAGGAATAGTGCCCCATCATTTGTATCATTGCGGGGAATAGTGCCTCATCATTGGTATCAGTGGGAGGAATAGTGCCCCATCATTGGTGTCAGTGGGAGGAATAGTGCCCCATCATCAGTGGAGGAATAGTCAGTGGGAGGAATAGTGCCCCATCATTGGTATCAGTGGGAGGAATAGTGCCCCATCATTGGTGTCAGTGGGAAGGAATAGTGCCCCATCATTGGTGTCAGTGGGAGGAATAGTGCCCCATCATTGGTATCAGTGGAAGGAATAGTGCCCCATCATTGGTGTCAGTGGGAGGAATAGTGCCCCATCATTGGTGTCAGTGGGAGGAATAGTGCCCCATCATTGGTGTCAGTGGGAGGAATAGTGCCCCATCATTGGTATCAGTGGGAGGAATAGTGCCCCATCATTGGTGTCAGTGGGAGGAAGGAATAGTGCCCCATCATTGGTGTCAGTGGGAGGAATAGTGCCCCATCATTGGTATCAGTGGGAGGAATAGTGCCCCATCATTGGTTTTAGTGGGAGGAATAGTGCCCCATCATTGGTTTTAGTGGGAGGAATAGTGCCCCATCATTGGTCAGTGGGAGGAATAGTGCCCCATCATTGGTATTCAGGAGTAATAGTGTCCCATGTGGAGGAATAGTGCCCCATCATTGGTGTCAGTGGGAGGAATAGTGCCCCATCATTGGTGTCAGTGGGAGGAATAGTGCCCCATCATTGGTTTTGTCAGTGGGAGGAATAGTGCCCCATCATTGGTATTCGTAGGAGTAATAGTGTCCCATGTGGGAGGAGTAGTGTCCCTAGGGAAACGCCTTGTTGGCCTCATGGCAAATACGCCCCTGGAACTAACTAATGATGCACTGATATATCGGCCGCCGAAAATCATCAGCTGAAAATGGGGTTATTGGCATTTTGCTGATAGAAAAAAAAACAACCCCTATTGACCTCAATGCAAAATCGCGTCCCATTGACTTTAAGGCAAAATCATGTCCCAATGACTTCAATGCAAACTCGCACCCCATTGACTTCAATGCAAAATTTGTGTTCTCATTACCGTCTGTGCAAGAACATCCCCTAATAACGTCAAAGCAAAATTGTGCCACATCGACTTCAATGCAAAAGCGTGTCCCATTGACTTCAATGCAAAAGCGCGTCCCATTGACTTCAATGCAAAAGCGCCTCTATTTAGGTTTTTTCATTTTATATATAGTTCATGTTATTTTCTGTCCAATTTTTGTGTTTCACCTTCGATAAAAGTTACTTTACGTTACTGAACTGTATTTTTTAAATTCATGATATCAATAAAAAAAGTAAAATAGAATACTATTATATATTAAAAAAATTGTTTTTTTTTTAAACTGTTCGTTTCGGTGTTGGGCAAGGGCTTCCTCAATTTTCAGTTTAGGTCCAGAATTTTCATTTCGGTGCACCACTAGAACCCTTTAAATCGGAGGCCTCCTCCATAGGGGTGTTTACCTGCACACTTCGGACTCCAGCAGATTCTTGCGGCTTGTACAAAGTAATGACAGGCTGAGAGGAGTCGTTCACATGGATCTGCAAACTCAGCGATTTTGTGCGTTTAGGGAGAGATGAACGACCTCGGACGCATCGATCTGCATCTGGAGTCCTTCACCTGTCCCTGAGCACATGAAACCGCTGAGTTTACTGATGCGTGTGAACGGCGACGGCTCTTCTCAGCCTATCATTACCTCTGTACCGCTGTTTGCCCGCATCGGTCGTCTGCCGATTCTTGGCGCTGGAATGCGGCGTATCCAAATAGTCGCCTGTGTGAAGGAGGCCTAGGGCCCCTTTCACAGGGCTGGATGGGTGCGGCCGCCAGACTCCTGCGGGAAAATCTGTGGATTCTTGCTGCTGGAATGCTGGTTATGCGATCAGCCCAATTAAACAAATGGCAGGCTGACAGCGACCGATGCCGCTCACATGCAGGAGCGCACAGAGGGGCAGGGCTGCGCAAACTCATGTACTGAAATATATATATATATATATATACATGATTTGCATTTCTGGGTAGGGGGTGGGTGAGCACGGGCCGCCCTACCTGTGCCGCCATTGGCAGCTACGGATGTCGATCACCGAGTCCTGCCTGGAGATTTTCCGCCGACACCCGGCGATCGCCCAGTAACACTGACAAGGGAGAGACCTGTATGCAAACAACACAGGTCTCTCTCCTGCCAGCAAGGACATGCTGCTTTGTATTGCTCTGCACAGCATGTCTCCCAAATAAAACACAGCGCACAGTTAACCCTTTGATCGCCCCACATGTTAACCCCTTCTTGCCGACCCACCTAGAAGAAAAAGATATTTTAAAAATATTCTTCCCAAATATATTGACATATATTTGAAATACTACAATTCTGGGCGTATTCAATATATTTCAAAATATATATATACTGTATGTTGAAATGCATTTTTTATCTATATCACAAAATTTATGAAAAATAACTAACTTGCCGACCTCCTCCACTCTTCCTACCACCCCATCCCCCACAGCGATCTCCTCCTGTACCACCATCCCCTCCCTCCTAGATTGTAAGCTCAAAAGAGCAGGGCCCTCGATCCCCTCATGTTTTGCATTGTATTGGTATTGTTCTGTCACATGTTCTGTCCCCCTTTGTAATGTACAGCGCTGAGCCAACTATTGGTGCTTTATATATACTGTATAATAATAATAATAATAATAATTTGGTAAAATATATATTTAGATTTTTATATATTGTTCAGATTCCTTTTAACATATGAAAAAGTCATTTTAACATATATTTTTACATATATTTGTAAATGCATTCCAAAGGTGTAGATTTTAAAGACATACAGTATATTTGAAATGTATTTTTAAAAATATTTTTCATATATTTTGTATAAAAAAAAGCATTTCAACATGCAGTATGTATATATATATATATATATATATATATATATATATATATATATATATATATATAATTTATTTATTGAAATATAATTTAAAATATATTGAATACGGCCAAAATTGTAGCTTATCAAATATATGTCAATATATTTGGGAAGAAAATTTTTTAATTATATTTCAAAAATATTTTTCTTCCATGTGGGTGATTGGACGGCGCTTCACAGTACAGATGGACAAAGTCATTTTAACATATATTTTTACATATATTTGTAAATGCATTCCAAAAATGTAGAATAAATGTATTTTTAAACATATTTTTCATATTGTTTGTAATATATAAAAACATGCATTTCAACATCCAGTATATATATATATATATATATATATATATATATATATATATATATATATATATATATATATAATTTTTTATTTTTTTTTATTGAAAATATATTTTGAGATATATTGAATACAGCCAAAATTGTAAAAATTGTAGCATTTCAAATATATGTCAATATATTTGGGAAGAATATTTTTAAAATATATTTCAAATAATTTTTCTTCCATGTGGGTGTTTGGACGGCGCTTCACAGTACAGATGGACAATGGTCATATATTTTTAGATATATTTGTAAATGCATTACAAAAATGTAGATTAAATGTGTTTTTAAAGACATACAGTATATTTGAAAATGTATTTTATAATGTATTTAATGTATTAATATATTTAATAGTCTGTAATATATAAAAAATGCATTTTAACATACAGTGTATATATATATATATATATATATATATATATTTTTTTTTTTTTTTTTTTTAAATATATTGAATACGGCCAAAATTGTAGTATTTCAAATATATGTCAATATATTTGGGAAGAATATTTTAAAAATATATTTAAATATATTTTTCTTCCATGTGGGTGTTTGGACGGCGCTTCACAGTACAGATGGACAATGGTCATATATTTTTAGATATATTTGTAAATGCATTACAAAAATGTAGATTAAATGTGTTTTTAAAGACATACAGTATATTTGAAAATGTATTTTATAATGTATTTAATGTATTAATATATTTAATAGTTTGTAATATATAAAAAATGCATTTTAACATACAGTGTATATATATATATATATATATATATATATATATTTTTTTTTTTTTTTCATTTTTATTTTTAAATATATTGAATACGGCCCAAAATTGTAGTATTTCAAATATATGTCAATATATTTGGGAAGAATATTTTAAAAATATATATTTAAATATATTTTTATTCCATGTGGGTAGTGACATTAGTACAATGTCTTTTTATTAGCACTGATGACTGTATTGGTGTCACTGTAGAAGTCAGTTCCCCCCCAGTGTCAGACTGCCCACCACAGTTCCGCAGTCCCGCTATAAGTTGCTGATCGCTGTCATTACTAGTATAAAAAATAAAAAAAAATAGAGTCCAGTATACATACCAGCATTTGTAGACGCAATAACTTTCACGTAAACCAATGAATTTACACACATTTGGATTTTCTTTTTAGCAAAGACACAGAGCAGAATACATTTTGGCCTAAATTTATGACGAAATTTGATTTTTTTCATTTTTTATAGCAAAAAGTCAAAAATATGTTTTTTTCCTCAAAATTTTCAGTCTTTTTTTGTTTATAGCGCAAAAAATAAAAACTGCAAAAGCGATCAAATAACACCAAAAGAAAGCTCCATTTGTGGGGGGAAAAAAGACCAATTTAATTTGGGTGCAGAGTTTCATGACCGCGCAATTGTAACACAGCGCCGTATCGCAAAAATGGCCTGGTCAGGAAGGGGTGGTAAATTCTCTGGAGGGAGAGAGGGTTAAAGGAGAATTAAAAAAAAAAAATGTAGGTTAAACCCACAAGTAGGTTTTTTTTTTACCACTACTGTTCCCTTATATCGGCTTTTGAAATGTAAAATGCGTCAATTTAGAAATTGGATGAGAGGTTTAGCGCCGTAAACCACTTTTTGGTAGATAAATAATGCATTTCATAGACAACTACATAGTTGAGACCAAAATGAGGGAAAAATGAGGAGGAAGGAGGGGCAGAGGGACTTTGTTCCAAATGAGGGACAGTCCCTCGAAATCAGGGACAGTTGGAAGCTATGCCCCACGCAGGGTGCTTACACGGCCCCATCCTCTTGAATGGGTCGCAGGGTTACCAACTATCCGTAAATTCAGGGTCATTGTGTAAAATCTGTGATTTCTACATCTGTCCGTGAATGTCCATGAACCCCTTCAATACCGGGAACTTTCACCCCCTTCCTGCCCAGGCCAGTTTTCACACTTTGAATGACAATTGCACGGTCATGCAGCACTGTACCCACACTACGCTGTTATCATTTTTTTCACACAAAAATTACTTTCTTTTGGTGGTATTAAACCACCACTGGGGTATTTTTTTCTTTGCTAAATAAATAAAAAAAAAAACCCAAAATTTTGAAAAAAAGCGTTTTTTTTTTTTTTTTTTTCTGTTACAAAATTTTGCAAATAAACAATTGCTCTTCATAAATTTACACCAAAATGTATTCTGTTCCATTTCTTTGGTGAAAATAACCCAAATCGGTGTATATTATTTAGTCCTCATGCACATGGAAAAAAAATATATTTGAAATATATTTTAAAAATATTCTTCCCAAAATATATTGCCATATATTTGAAAGACTAAAATTTTGGCTATTTCAAAATATATATTATATAATAAATAAATAAATAATAATATACATATATATATAATATATATATATATATATATATATATATATATATATATATATATACTGCATGTTGAAATGCGTTTTTTATTACAAAATATCTGAAAAAATATCTTTAAAAATATATTTCAAATGTACTGTATGTCTTTAAAAATGCAAATCTACATTTTGGAATGCATTTGCAAATATATGTAAAATGATATGTTAAAATTACTTTTTTATATGTAAAAAAAAAATCTGAAGAATATATTTAAAAAAAAAAAATAATTATATATTATATATATATATATATATATATATACACACACATACACACACACAAATATATATATTGAAATGTGTTTTTATTACAAAATATATGAAAAATATTTTTAAAAATACATTTCAAATATACTGTATGTCCTTAAAAATACAAATCTACATTTTTGGAATGCATTTGCAAATATATGTAAAATGATACGTTAAAATGACTTTTTTATATCCTAAAAAAAAAAATATCTGAAGAACATTTTTAAAAAATATATATATTTTTAAAACTACATTTTGTGACCAAAATTATTCAAACCCCCACTGAAAAATTGAGTTTTTTGGCCAGTTTGAAATTGCTTTTGATCATTCAGTCATCTTGCTTACATTTACATTAAAGCGTTTTTGGCACTTGTAGGTCAACAAATATAACATAAGGTTATAATGAAATAACCACAAATGTCTTTTCTGTGCTCACAGCATTATCAGTTTTATTCAACCCCCAAGTGACATTCAATCTTAGTACTTAGTACAGCATCCTTTTACAGTTATAACAGCTTTTAAAACGTGAAGCATAGCTTGACACAAGTGTCTTGCAGCGATCTACGGGTATCTTCGCCCATTCTTCATGAGGCAAAGGCCTCCAGTTCAGTCACATTCTTAGGCTTGCTGAACACTGCAAACTGCTTTCTTTAAGTTCCCACCAGAGGTTCTCAATCGGATTTAAGTCTGGTGACTGCGATGGCCACTCCAAAATGTTCCAGCCTTTCCTCTGCAACCATGCTCTAGTGACTTGGAGGTATGCTTGGGATCATTGTCCTTTTGAAAAAGGTCCAACGTCTCCCAAGCCTCAGGTGTGTGACGGACTGCATTCACGTTTCCATCCAATAACACCTGGTACTGAAGAGAATTCATGGTACCTTGCACACGCTGAAGCGTTTTTCCCTGTACCTGCAGAAGCAAAACAGCCCCAAAGCATGATTGACCTCCACCATGCTTCACAAGTAGGCAAGGTGTTTTCTTTTCATCATAGGCCTTGTTCTTCCTCCTCCAAACATAGCGTTGATCCATGGGCCCAAACAGTTCTAATTTTGTACTCATCAGTCCACAGAACACTATCCCACAACTTTTGTGGTTTGTCCACATGGCTTTTGGCATACTGCAGTCGACTCTTCTTATTCTTTGGAGACAGCAAGGGGGGTACGCCTGGGAGTTCTGGCACGGAGGCCTTCATATACGCAGTGTGCGTCTTATTGTAAATGGCTGAAACTTCTGTACCCACATCTGACAAATCTTTTCTCAGTTCCTCAGCAGTCACACGGGGACTTCTCTCCACTCTACGCTTCCAGGTAGCGCACAGCAGTCGAAGTCAGCATCTTCTTTCTGCCACGACCAAGGTAGCGTTTCAACAGTGCCCTTTGCCTTGAATTTGCGAATGATGCTTCCTAAGGTGTCTCTTGGTATGTTTAAACATCTTTGGGCAATCTTCTTATAGCCATTGCCCTTCCTGCGAAGAGAAATCACCTCTTCTCTTGTCTTCCTGGACCATTCTCTTGCCTTCACCATGTTTGGTAACCACACCAGTAAATGTCTAGAAGGAGCTGAGTATCACAGTCATTTTAAAGCTGCCTAATTGGTGCTTATTATCTTGATTGCTGCTACGGTGACATCCACAGGTGTTTTCAATACCTGATGGAAAGCACCAAATGAACCTCTGTTTCTTCAGAGTGGTAGTCTTAAGGGGGTTGAATAATTGTGGCAAAAGAAACCACATAAGAACCAATACTACTGTATTACATAAACAATTGATGTCATTTTAGTTGCATTTGGGTAGTTACAAAAAACTCCTTGTAGGATTTGATTCTGAATACAATTCCAAATGTACACTAATAGTCCCTAAACCCCTTTACAGCATTGGGGGTTGAATAATTTTGGTCACAACTGTATATTTTTAAAAAATTAAATTCTTCAGATTTTTTTTAACATATGAAATAGTCAATTTTAACATACATGAACATAATATAATAACATAAGAATGCGGCAAACCGGCGTTTTTGTGAAGAAAATTTTTTTGTGTTTAAAAAAAAAAAAAAGGTAAAAAACATAAACGCGGAAAAATGCGTCTAAACGCTAATGCAAAATCTTCCTTTTTTACACAGCTAATGCTACCAGCGTTATTAACGCGCCCAGTGTACATGGAGCCTCAGTCTGTAGGAAAGTTATAGAGTCCACAAACTATGGTACATATATCTGAAAATCAATCATTCCTGATGTACTGACGGCCGATCTCATCTCTTGAGGCCCAAAAAAACGCCAAGATAGTAGAAATATCTCCCAACTGACCTGTGTTTTTGGAAAATAGACAGTCCAAGGTGTTTATTTTCCATTCACACCTGTGCGACATCCAAATCATGCGATTTTCATTGCAACTTTTCAGTGCAACTTGATGCGACTTTGGATGAGTGTGACTTTGCTGAAGATTTGGCTTTGACCAAGGAAGATTGTTTGTGCTGCACAAAATCTCACATAAATAGCACGTACTACATTCAGGTGCGACTTTCATGAGACTTTGGAGGGTTTACATTGAAGCCTTTTTTCTTTCTTTTTTTTTTTTTTTAAACTATTTTTTAATACACTGTGACCAGAGCAATATAATGTTACCATAGTAACATTGTACTACTCTGGGGAAGTGATCATATATAGGGCAGCACAGTGGCTAAATGGTTAGCACTTCCGCCTGGCAGTACTCGGGTCGTTGGTTGTAATCCCAACCCCAGCACCAGCTGCCTGGAGTTTGCATGTTCTCCCTGTGCCTGCGTGGGTTTTCCTCCAGGTACTCTGGTTTCCTCCCACACTCCAAAGACATGCTGGTAGGTGAATTGGCTCCTGTCTAAATTGTCCCGTGTATGTATGAATGTGAGTTAGGGACCTTAGATTGTACACCCCTTGAGGGTTAGGGACCTTAGATTGTACACCCCTTGAGAGTTAGGGACTGATGTGAATGTACTATATATATGCAAAGCGCTGCGTAAATTGACGGCGCTATATAAGTACCTGAAATAAATAAATATAACTGGTGTGGTGGCGATCAGGTGTAGTGACTGGCAACAGTATGGAAAAAAGTACCCTTTTTTCCTTTTTTATTCCTTTTCTTTTATTTTTTTAACTATTTTTTAACACACTGTGACCAGAGAAATATAATGTTACCATAGTAAAATTGTACTACTCTGGGGAAGTGATCATATAGCTGGTGTGGCGGTGATCAGGTGTAGTGACTGGTGACAGTACCAAAATAATTTTTTTTTCAATTTTTTTTTTTTCTTTTTTATTCCTTTTTATCACTATTTTTTTTTACCACAATGTGACCAGAGCAATATAATGTTACCATAGTAGCATTGTACTACTCTAGGGAAGTGATCATATAACTGATGTGGTGCTGATGAAGTGTAGTGACTGGTGACAGTACGAAAAAAAAATATTTTTTTCCTTTTATTTCCTTTTTTATTCCTTTTCTTTCTATTTTTATCACTATTTTTAACACACTGTGACCAGAGCAATCTAATGTTTCCATAGTAAAACATTTTACTACTTTGGGGAAGTGATCATATAACTGGTGTGGCGGTGATCAGGTGTAGTGACAGGTGACAGTACAAGAAAAAAAATAATTTTTTTTTCAATATTTTTTTCTGTTTTATTTCTTTTCTTTTTTTTAACTATTTTTAACACACTGTGACCAGAGCAATATAATGTTACCATAGTAACATTGTACTACTCTGGGGAAATGGTCATAGAACTGGTGGTGATCAGGTGTAGTGACTGATGACAGTATGAAAGGAAATAATTATTTTTTTTTTTTTTTTTTTTCCCTTTTTTTTCTTTTAACTATTTTTTAACACTGTGACCAGAGCATTATAATGTTAAAATTTTTTTTCTTTTTTTATTCCTTTTCATCACTATTTTTAACACACAGTGACCAGAGCAATCTAATGTTTCCATAGTAACATTGTACTACTTTGGGGAAATGATCATATAACTGGGATGGCGGTGATCAGGTGCAGTGACTGGTGAAAGTACAAAAAAATTTTTTGTTTTTCAATTTATTTTTTCTTTTTTTATTCCTTTTTCTTTTTTTTTAACTATTGTTAACACATTGGGACCAGAGCAATATAATGTTATCATAGTAACATTGTACTACTCTGGGGTAGTGATCATATAACTGGTGTGGTGGTGATCAGGTGTAGTGACCGGTGACAGCAAGAAAATAAATATTTTTTGTTTTCTTTTTTATTTCTTTTTCTTTCTTTTATTTTTTTAACTATTTTTTAACACACCTTGACCACAGAAATATAATGTTACCATAGTAAAATTGTACTACTCTGGGGAAGCGATCATATAACTGGTGTTGTGGTGATCAGGTGGTGATACTGGTGACAGTATGAAAAAAAAAAAGTTTTTTTTTCCTTTTTTTTATTCCTTTTCTTTCAATATTTTAAACTGTTTTTTTTTTTAACACACTGTGACCAGAGCAATATAATGTTATCATAGTAATATTGTACTACTCTGGGGAAATGATCATATAACTGGTGTTTCGGTGATCAGCTGTAGTGACTGGTGACAGTACCAAAATATATTTTTTTTCAATATTTTTTTAATTTTTATTCCCTTTTTTCACTATTTTTTAACACACTGTGACCAGAACAATACAATGTTATCATAGTAACATTGTACTACTCTGGGGTAGAGATCATATAACTGGTGTGGTGGTGATGAGGTGTAGTGACTGGAGACAGTACCAAAATCATTTTTTTTTTCAATTTATTTTTCCTTTTTTTATTCCTTTTCTTTCTATTTTTTTAAACTATTTTTTAACACACTGTGACCAGAGCAATATAATGTTTCCATAGTAACATTGTACTACTCTGGGGGGAAGTGATCATATAATTGGTGTGGCGGTGATCAGGTGTAGTGACTGGTGACAGTACCAAAATAATTTTTTTTTCAATTTTTTTTTCTTTTTTATTCCTTTTCTTTTTTTTTTTAACTATTGTTAACACATTGGGACCAGAGCAATATAATGTTATCATAGTAACATTGTACTACTCTGGAGTAGTGATCATATAACTGGTGTGGTGGTGATCAGGTGTAGTGACTGGTGACAGCAAGAAAATAAATATTTTTTTGTTTTTTTTTATTCTTTTTCTTTCTTTTATTTTTTTTAACAATTTTTTAACACACCTTGACCACAGAAATATAATGTTACCATAGTAAAATTGTACTACTCTGGGGAAGCGATCATATAACTGGTGTTGTGGTGATCAGGTGGTGATACTGGTGACAGTATGAAAAAAAAAAATTTTTTTTTCCTTTTTTTTATTCCTTTTCTTTCAATATTTTAAACTGTTTTTTTTTTAACACACTGTGACCAGAGCAATATAATGTTATCATAGTAATATTGTACTACTCTGGGGAAATGATCATATAACTGGTGTTTCGGTGATCAGCTGTAGTGACTGGTGACAGTACCAAAATATATATTTTTTTTTCAATATGTTTTAATTTTTATTCCCTTTTTTCACTATTTTTTAACACACTGTGACCAGAACAATACAATGTTATCATAGTAACATTGTACTACTCTGGGGTAGAGATCATATAACTGGTGTGGTGGTGATGAGGTGTAGTGACTGGAGACAGTACCAAAATCATTTTTTTTTTTTTCAATTTTTTTTTCCTTTTTTTATTCCTTTTCTTTCTATTTTTTTAAACTATTTTTTAACACACTGTGACCAGAGCAATATAATGTTTCCATAGTAACATTGTACTACTCTGGGGGGAAGTGATCATATAATTGGTGTGGCGGTGATCAGGTGTAGTGACTGGTGACAGTACCAAAATATTTTTTTTTTTTCAATTTTTTTCCTTTTTTATTCCTTTTCATCACTATTTTTAACACACAGTGACCAGAGCAATCTAATGTTTCCATAGTAACATTGTACTACTTTGGGGAAGTGATCATATAACTGGTGTGGCGGTGATCAGGTGCAGTGACTGGTGAAAGTACAAAAAAAATTTTTGTTTTTCAATTTTTTTTTTCTTTTTTATTCCTTTTCTTTTTTTTTTTAACTATTGTTAACACATTGGGACCAGAGCAATATAATGTTATCATAGTAAAATTGTACTACTCTGGGGTAGTGATCATATAACTGGTGTGGTGGTGATCAGGTGGTGATACTGGTGACAGTATGAAAAAAAAAAATTTTTTTTTTCCTTTTTTTTTTTATTCCTTTTCTTTTGATATTTTAAACTGTTTTTTTAACACACTGTGACCAGAGCAATATAATGTTATCATAGTAATATTGTACTACTCTGGGGAAATGATCATATAACTGGTGTTTCGGTGATCAGCTATAGTGACTGGTGACAGTACCAAAATAATTTTTTTTTTTCAATATGTTTTCATTTTTATTCCCTTTTTCCCTATTTTTTAACACACTGTGACCAGAACAATA
Organism: Staurois parvus; assembly: GCA_951230385.1. Lineage (NCBI taxonomy): Eukaryota > Metazoa > Chordata > Amphibia > Anura > Ranidae > Staurois > Staurois parvus. The sequence goes on along the minus strand of CATNWA010000073.1, from coordinate 205,772 downwards.
CAAAGTTATCATAGTAACATTATATACTACTCTGGGGTAGAGATCATATAACTGGTGTGGTGGTGATGAGATGTAGTGACTGGAGACAGTACCAAAATCATTTTTTTTTTCAATTTTATTTTCCTTTTTTTATTAAACAATTTTTTAACACACTGTGACCAGAGCAATATAATGTTACCATAGTAACATTGTACTACTCTGGGGAAATGATCATATAACTGGTGTTTCGGTGATCAGCTATAGTGACTGGTGACAGTACCAAAATATTTTTTTTTTCAATATGTTTTCATTTTTATTCCCTTTTTCCCTATTTTTTAACACACTGTGACCAGAACAATACAAAGTTATCATAGTAACATTATACTACTCTGGGGTAGAGATCATATAACTGGTGTGGTGGTGATGAGATGTAGTGACTGGAGACAGTACCAAAATCATTTTTTTTTTTCAATTTTATTTTCCTTTTTTTATTAAACAATTTTTTAACACACTGTGACCAGAGCAATATAATGTTACCATAGTAACATTGTACTACTCTGGGGAAGTGATCATATAACTGGTGTGGCTGTGGTCAGGTGTAGTGACTGGTGACAGTACAAAAAAAATATATTTTTTTTCCTTTTATATTCCTTTTCTTTCTTTTTTTTAAACTATTTTTAACACACTGTGACCAGAGCAATATAATGTTACCATAGTAACATTGTACTACTCTGGGGAAGTGATCATATAACTGGTGTGGCTGTGGTCAGGTGTAGTGACTGGTGACAGCACAAAAAAAATATTTTTTTTTTTTTTTTTTTTTTCCTTTTTTTCTTTTTAACTATTTTTTAACACACTGTGACCAGAGCAATATAATGTTACCATAGTAGCATGGTACTTCTCTGCGGAAGTGATCATATAACTGGTGTGACGGTGATCAGGTGTAGTGACTGATGACAGCACGAAAAAAAATAATTATTTTTTCTTTTTTTTTTAATTCTTTTTCTCTTTCTTTTTTTAACTATTTTTTTTAACACACAGTGACCAGATCAATATAATGCTACCATATTTTACTGAATTAAATCGATTCATTATGTTTTTTCATGATTAGCTGTGATTGCCCCTCCCTGTACCATGTGATCACTGTGACCAATCACAGCGGACAACACAATTATACATGAGATTGGCGTGAATTCTAAGCCATTCGTGGTTTACAATTGTCAAGCGATCCGCTGTGATTGGTCACAGCGATCACATGGTACCGCAGCAACCTGGTAGACCGATCAGTCATCGGCCAGGGACAGATCGCACCCCATTACTGGAGGACGTCACATGACGTCCACCCGCAACAACGAAAGTCTCGCCCGGCCTATTGCAATTTGACCGGGTGGGCGGGACTTTCATTGTTGCGGGTGGACGTCATGTGACTGCCCCTTGACCGCTAGGATGAATAAACTGTGTGAATGAGGGAGAAGACTGGCGCCGGGTGAAAGAAGGTTGCTTACTCGGGCGAAAGGAAACTTTTAGTAAAGTTGCGCTTTCAGGAAAAGGACGCGCGCCGCTTTTTATGGCGTAACATCCTTCTGTGACGTCACGTTTGGTGTTCTGTGTAATTCCGCTGAATCTGGAACACATATAAAAGTCACAGAAAGTTATAATTAATAGATTTTTTCGGTCATGGAGAGATATATATTAAAAAAAAACAAACAATAAAAATCCAAGGTTCCACCGAGATTTGAACTCGGATCGCTGGATTCAGAGTCCAGAGTGCTAACCATTACACCATGGAACCTCTCCAGTACCTTTTACAGATTTCCATGTAGAAGAATGAACCTTCCCTCAGGCCCTGTGCTGCCTACGACGCACATTCGCCTGAATTACACAACTATTGGAGGTTCTCTCTCCATTCCTCACAGAGAACGCTAGTCTGCCCGGGGACCAAGGGATTCCGTATTTCTGAGGTAATCCCCGCGCTGCCGCAGTGTCACTCCGCCCGCCATATTGCACCACCTCCTGCACCACACGACGCCATTTTGCCCCTCACGTCAACGTTACCTCCGCGGCCAAAACAGCAACCGTTTTAACCAAAAATGACGCTTAAATCGTCACTTAGGCCGAAGGAAGACTATTCCATAACACGAGCGTCGAAAATAAGCGCTCCGTGACAGGGCGGGAGGGGTGTACCAAGATGGTGGCGCCGTGCTTCGCTGAACCCGGAAGTGGTGTCGCCGAGGACTTGGGCGGAAGCGCTGTTCCTGTTTCAGGGAGGGGTTCGGTCATAGCCGGGCTTCCTGGAGATTTGGTCGGTTGGAGCCGATTAGCTGCGGATCCGGAGCACTACATCTACCGCCAAGCATGGGAACCCGGGACGACGAGTACGACTATCTGTTCAAAGGTGAGGATGGCGGGGGGAGGAGGGGAGAACGGAGAGGGGGGGTTGACAGCCGGTGGGGAGGACACTGGGACCGGCGGTGGGATGTGAGGGGAGAGTCTAAACTGACAGGAGGCCGTGCCTGAGACCCACTGACAGCTCGAGGATGAGGGGACAGTACTAGGCCTCAATCTGTCATCTCCCCGGTAAAGCCTCCGCCGAGGAGCCCTCGTCCCCGAGTATACAGAGAGATATATGTATGATGTACCGGCTGTCTCTATGGTATCTTATGTATGTGAATATATATATATATGTGTGTGAGGATCACAGTATATCCGACATATTGGTGACCCCAGGTTAGAATTTTGGGGCCCCGGGATGCGAGTGGACACCCCCGTGGGGCCCCGGGATGCGAGTGGACACAGCGGTGGGGCCCCGGGATGCGAGTGGACACCCCCGTGGGGCCCCGGGATGCGAGTGGACACCCCCGTGGGGCCCCGGGATGCGAGTGGACACCCCCGTGGGGCCCCGGGATGCGAGTGGACACCCCCGTGGGGCCCCGGGATGCGAGTGGACACCCCCGTGGGGCCCCGGGATGGGGCGGGATGCGAGGACACCCCCGTGGGGCCCCGGGATGCGAGTGGACACCCCCGTGGGGCCCCGGGATGCGAGTGGACACCCCCGTGGGGCCCCGGGATGCGAGTGGACACCCCCGTGGGGCCCCGGGATGCGAGTGGACACCCCCGTGGGGCCCCGGGATGCGAGTGGACACCCCCGTGGGGCCCGTCATTTCTTAACGACACCAGAAAATGCGTACGGCAGGAAAACGCAGCAGAATCGTCCCTCAAAGTACAGGAGCTACTTTGGGGCCCAGGTGTGAGGAGGCCGGAGTGCTTCCCTATGCTAGACAACAAAAAGTGCAAAAAAAAAAAACCATCACCCGGGTGTGAGGGGGCCGGAGCGCCCCCATCCAGAGGTGATCTTTGGGGGGGCGATGTTCCGGTTGCAAGACAGAAAATCGTTCCATTCCCCCATCAACGCTGACAGGGGAATCCCTCCGCCGAGCCATTGTGTTCTCCCAGCGGGGGAACAGCTTAATATTTCTGTACACCTCCTTGGGCAGCCCCTCATACCTCTATACCCCCCAATATACAGCCCTCTATACCCCCCAATATACAGCCCTCTATACAGCCCTCTATACCCCCCAATATACAGCCCTCTATACCCCCCAATATACAGCCCTCCATACCTCTATGCCCTCCATACCTTTATACCCCACCAATATATGCCCCTCATACCTCTATACCCCCAATATACAGCCCCCCATACCTCTATACCCCCCCCAATATACAGCCCCTCATACCTCTATACCCCCCCCCAATATACAGCCCCTCATACCTCCATACCCCCTAATATACAGCCCCTCATACCTCCATACCCCCTAATATACAGCCCTGCATACCTCTATACCCCCCAATATACAGCCCCCTACCCATACCCCCCAATATACAGCCCTCCATACCCCACCCCCCCCCCCAATATACAGCCCCCCCCCCCCCCCCCAATATACAGCCCCCCATACCCCCCCCAATATACGGCCCCTCATACCTCTATACCCCCCCAATATACAGCCCTCCATACCCCCCCAATATACAGCCCCTCTCATACCTCTATACCCCCCAATATACAGCCCCTCATACCTCTATACCCCCCCCAATATACAGCCCCCTCATACCTCTATACCCCCCCCAATATACAGCCCCTCAGCCTCTACCTCTATACCCCCCCCAATATACAGCCCCTCATACCTCTATACCCCCCCCAGTATACAGCCCCTCATACCTCTATACCCCCCCAATATACAGCCCCTCATACCTCTATATACCCCCCCCAATATACAGCCCCTCATACCTCTATACCCCCCCAAAGACACAATCAGCCCCTTATACTTCTGTTCCCACTCACCCCCCCTTCAGCCTCTCGTACCTATATTAGCCCCCTTCCCCCCAACACACAAACAGCCTCTTATACCTTCATCCTCTCATACCTCTACTAACCCCCCTCCCCCCCAAACACAGCCCCTCATACTTCTATTCCCACTCACCCCCCTAAAGCCTCTCATACCTCTACCACCCCCCACCCTTTATGGCTTCTCATACCTCTATTCCCCCCCCCAAAAAAACAACCCCCCCCCTTTATGGCTTCTCATACCTCTATTCCCCCCCAAAAAAAACAACCCCCCCTTTATGGCTTCTCATACCTCTATTCCCCCCCCCCCCAAAAAAAAAATACTTAACATCTTATACTTTCAGCCTCTCATACCTCTACTCTTCCCCCCAACACACACAACCCCTCATACCTATACTAACCCCCCCCCCATATACAGCCCCTCATATCTCTATTCCCCCCCCCAACCAAAAACACAGTCTCTCATACCTCTATCCCCCCCCCCCCAACACATACAGCCCCTCATACCTCCAACCCCTCCCCATATACAGCCCCTTATACCTCTACTCTACTCCCCCTCCCCCCCCATACAGCCCCCCTTACCTCTATTCCCACCCACCCCCTTCAGCCCCTCATACCTCTGTTCTCCCTCTCAGTCCTTCATACCTCTGTCCACCTCCCCCTCTCATGGCTCCTCGTACCTCTTTCCCGTCCAGCCATCCCTCTGCCCTCAAGGCCCCCCCTCTTCTGTGCCGATCATATTGGCTAATCCCCCATTACTGTAGTAGATTAATTTTCCATAGAATTAATGTATTGGAAGTCTGTGGCCAGCATGTGAGGAGGTACTCCAGGCATGGGCAGACAAGGTGGTGTATAGGTCAGGGTATGGGCAGACAAGGTGGTGTATAGGTCAGGGTATGGGCAGACAAGGTGGTGTATAGGTCAGGGTATGGGCAGACAAGGTGGTGTATAGGTCAGGGTATGGGCAGACAAGGTGGTGTATAGGTCAGGGTATGGGCAGACAAGGGGGTGTATAGGTCAGGGTATGGGCAGACAAGGGGGTGTATAGGTCAGGGTATGGGCAGACAAGGGGGTGTATAGGTCAGGGTATGGGCAGACAAGGTGGTGTATAGGTCAGGGTATGGCAGACAAGGTGGTGTATAGGTCAGGGTATGGAAGGACAAGGTGGTGTATAGGTCAGGGTATGGGCAGACAAGGGGGTGTATAGGTCAGGGTATGGGCAGACAGGGGGTGTATAGGTCAGGGTATGGAAGGACAAGGTGGTCTATAGGTCAGGGTATGGAAGGACAAGGGGGTGTATAGCTCGGGGTATGGACAAGCATGGCGGTGTATAGCTCGGGGGGTACGGACGGACAAGGTGGTGTATAACTTGGAATCCTTGACGGACGGACGTGGCGGTGTATCGCTCGTGGTCCGGACGGACGTGGCGGTGTATCGCTCGTGGTCCGGACGGACGTGGCGGTGTATCGCTCGTGGTCCGGACGGACGTGGCGGTGTATCGCTCGTGGTCCGGACGGACGTGGCGGTGTATCGCTCGTGGTCCGGACGGACGTGGCGGTGTATCGCTCGTGGTCCGGACGGACGTGGCGGTGTATCGCTCGTGGTCCGGACGGACGTGGCGGTGTATCGCTCGTGGTCCGGACGGACGGACGTGGCGGTGTATCGCTCGTGGTCCGGACGGACGTGGCGGTGTATCGCTCGTGGTCCGGACGGACGTGGCGGTGTATCGCTCGTGGTCCGGACGGACGTGGCGGTGTATCGCTCGTGGTCCGGACGGACGTGGCGGTGTATCGCTCGTGGTCCGGACGGACGTGGCGGTGTATCGCTCGTGGTCCGGACGGACGTGGCGGTGTATCGCTCGTGGTCCGGACGGACGTGGCGGTGTATGGCTCGGGGTACGGACGGAGCTGGCGGTGTATGGCTCGGGGAACGGACGGAGCTGGCGGTGTATGGCTCGGGGAACGGACGGACGTGGCGGTGTATGGCTCGGGGTACGGACGGACGTGGCGGTGTATGGCTCGGGGTACGGACGGACGTGGCGGTGTATGGCTCGGGGTACGGACGGACGTGGCGGTGTATGGCTCGGGGTACGGACGGACGTGGCGGTGTATGGCTCGGGGGTACGGACGGACGTGGCGGTGTATGGCTCGGGGTACGGACGGACGTGGCGGTGTATGGCTCGGGGTACGGACGGACGTGGCGGTGTATGGCTCGGGGTACGGACGGACGTGGCGGTGTATGGCTCGGGGTACGGACGGACGTGGCGGTGTATGGCTCGGGGTACGGACGGACGTGGCGGTGTATGGCTCGGGGTACGGACGGACGTGGCGGTGTATGGCTCGGGGTACGGACGGACGTGGGGGTGTATGGCTCGGGGGACGGACGGACGTGGCGGTGTATGGCTCGGGGTCCGGACGGACGTGGCGGTGTATGGCTCGGGGTCCGGACGGACGTGGGGGTGTGTATGGCTCGGGGGACGGACTGGCTGGCGGTCCATTTCTGATGCTCAGGTACCCATTGTAGGCACTTTTGGCTGTGGACACGGGTCATCATGGGCACCCTGACGGTCTGTGACTACACAGCCCCGTACACAACAATCTGCGACTCTCTCTGTGCTCTGACACCTTGCTATAAGAATCGGCATAAACTTTCTCAGCAATCTGATCTCCAGTCGCTCTTCTATTGGATCGGACTACACAGGCCAGCCTTCCCTCCCCAGCTCCGTCTATGAGGCTTCCCTCCCCAGCTCCGTCTATGAGCCTTCCCTCCCCACCTCCGTCTATGAGGCTTCCCTCCCCACCTCCGTCTATGAGGCTTCCCTCCCCACCTCCGTCTATGAGGCTTCCCTCCCCACCTCCGTCTATGAGGCTTCCCTCCCCACCTCCGTCTATGAGGCTTCCCTCCCCACCTCCGTCTATGAGGCTTCCCTCCCCACCTCCGTCTATGAGGCTTCCCTCCCCACCTCCGTCTATGAGGCTTCCCTCCCCACCTCCGTCTATGAGGCTTCCCTCCCCACCTCCGTCTATGAGGCTTCCCTCCCCACCTCCGTCTATGAGGCTTCCCTCCCCACCTCCGTCGGGGAGCCCCGGCCTCCCATGCCCCTTTCACCTGTTGTCTGGTTTCCTTCCTTGAACCACTGCAGACCAGGAACATCCCACAAGAGCTGCCGTTGTGGAATTGCTCTGTTCCAATCGTTTAGCCATTACAATCTGGTCCTTGTCAAAGTCGCTCATATGCTCGCACTTGCCCAATTTTGCCACTTTTAACAACCTCAACTTCAGGGACAACATGTTCACTTGCTGCCTGATATCCCATTGTAAGCAGATGATCAATGTTCTTCACCTTTACCTGGCAGTGGTCATAATGTTATGGCTGATCTGAGCGATTGGGCCTGGTATGTAGGAGAGGGGGAGGATACACCTGTCCCCGTAGACGTCCTCCTTCTGTACCCCCCCCTCCCCCGGCGGGCCCTGGATGACAGGGGGACCCCAGCGCTGTGTCTCCAGCCATCTGATGTCTCCATACAATGCAGCGATGTCAGTGAGGAGGAGGGATGTCTGTGGTGTAGGCCTCGGCTGAATGCGGAATATTATCTCCCGGAAATCCAGAACACTACAACCCTCCGCATTCCCCTCATTAACCCGCTCAGTGCTGGTGTACAACCCCCCCATGTGCACTCCCCTCCCCCCACCTTTTATTTACATTCTCCTATTACTGTCCTGCTGAAGGTTGCTTTGTTTTCACGCACCGTCCTCTGCAGATGATCGCTCGTCCGTCATGTGACACGTCTATTGACCAATCGTTTTCTGATCTCTGTCCTTACAAACCATGAACTCTGGAGGTTCATTGCGTCCCCAAGGCCTCATTCACACTGGCGCTGCACATGGAGACATTGCTCAAACGCATAAACGCAGGAAATGATCGTCGATGGTGTCATTCACAACGCGCATATAAACGCAGGAAATGATCGATCGATGGTGTCATTCACACTGGCGCTGCGCATGGAGGACATTGCTAAACGCATATCAAACGCAGGAAATGATCGATCGATGGTGTCATTCATTCACTGGCGCTGCATGGAGGACATTCTAAATGCAGGACATTGCTAAACGTCATTCATATAAACGCTAAATGGAAATGATCGATCGATGGTGTCATTCACACTGGCGCTGCGCATGGAGGACATTTCTAAATGCAGGAAATGATCGATCGATGGTGTCATTCACACTGGCGCTGCGCATGGAGGACATTTCTAAATGCAGGAAATGATCGATCGATGGTGTCATTCACACTGGCGCTGCGCATGGAGGACATTTCTAAATGCAGGAAATGATCGATCGATGGTGTCATTCACACTGGCGCTGTACGTGGAGGACATTTCTAAACGCATATAAACGCAGGAAATGATCGATCGATGGTGTCATTCACACTGGCGCTGTACATAGAGGACATTGCTAAACGCAGGAAATGATCGATCGAGTCATTCACACTGGCGCTGCGCATGGAGGACATTGCTAAACGCATATAAACGCAGGAAATGTTCGATCGATGGTGTCATTCACACTGGCGCTGCGCATGGAGGACATTTCTAAACGCAGAACGTGATCGATCGATGGTGTCATTCATACTGGTGCTGCACACAGGACATTTCTAAACGCAGGAAACGATCGATGGTGTCATTCATACTGGCGCTGTACATGGAGGACTTTTCTAAACGCATGAAGTGATCTATGGTGTCATTCACACTGGTGCTGTACATAGAGGACATTTCTAAACGCAGGAAGTGCTCGATCGATGGTGTCATTCACACTGCTGCTGTGCATGGAGGACATTTCTAAATGCAGGAAGTGATCGATCGATGGTGTCATTCATGCTGGCGCTGCGCATGGAAGACATTTATAAACGCAGGAAGTGCTCGATCGATGGTGTCATTCACACTGGCGCTGCGCATGGAAGACATTTATAAACGCAGGAAATTATCGATGGTGTCATTCACAATGGCGCTGTACATGGAGATTTCTAAACGCAGAACGTGATCGATCGATGGTGTCATTCATACTGGCGCTGTGCATGGAGGACATTTCTAATCGCAGGAAGTGATCGATCGATGGTGTCATTCACACTGGCGCTGCACATAGAGGACATTTCTAAACGCAGGAAGTGATCGATCGATGGTGTCATTCACACGGAGCGTTTAGCTGCATTGAGAGAAAATAGAGTTCTGTGGAGGAGATTTATTAAAACCGGAGCACCGAGCTCCAGCCAATCGGCTTCTACCTTCAGTTTATTCAATTAGACTTTGCCAATAAAACCTGGAAGCTGATTGGTTTCTGTGCAAAATCTAGTAAATCACCCCCCGTGTGCCCAGGATGTGCGTGAACACGACTGTAGGCCTCATTTATAACGCATGCTTGCAGTGTGCAGTTTCATATGTGCATCACATGTTTGTGGTGCGTTTGCATTACTTTTTTTTTTTGTGATTTTCTTTTTTGCCAGACTTTTATGCAAAGAAATATCAGCGCACTGTTTTTTTGGACGCACATAAATGGTGTACACTAGGGATTCACCAAAATTTCGCTGACCAAAATGGGGGAAAAAAAGCACCGATACAGGTGCTCAGAAACCCCGCCCCTCACCGCCGCTCGGTAGTTCTCAGCCTTACCTTTTTTACAGACTTACATTTACATGCAAAGAAATATCAGCGCACTGTTTTTTGGATGCACATAAATGGTGTGCAGTACGGATTCACCGAAATTTTGGTGGCCGAAAACACCCCTTTCAGCCATTGGCTGAAATGAAAAAAAAAAAAAAGCACTGATACAGGTGCCGAAATAAACCCCGCCCCTCTCCGCCGGCCGCTTGGTAGTTCTCAGCCTTACCTGAGAATCCATCGATCCCGGTGCTGGGCATAGAGATGAGTGAAGGAAAGATGGCCGCCACTCATCTCTATGCCCTTGGAGGACCGAAGCGATGTCGCTTCCGGTTCCAGCCATTTTTTTTTTTTTTTTTTTTTTTTTTAGTTAGCATTAGATCAATGCGTTTTTTGTTTTTTTTTTTGATCCAATGCTTTACATTGCAGAGGAGAGATGTGGGGTCTTATTGACCCCATATCGCTCCATAAAGAGGACCTGTCACTAATTATTTCTATCACAAGGGATGCATGCATTTCTTGTGATAAGAATAAAAAAGTGAGTTATTATACAGGATTTATATTATTGTTATTATTATTATTATACAGGATTTTTATATTATTGTTATTATTATTATTATACAGGATTTTTATATTATTATTATTATACAGGATTTTTATATTATTGTTATTATACAGGATTTTTATATTATTATTATTATACAGGATTTTTATATTATTATTATTATACAGGATTTTTATATTATTATTATACAGGATTTTTATATTATTATTATACAGGATTTATATATTATTATACAGGATTTATATATTATACAGGATTTATATATTATTATACAGGATTTATATATTATTATTATTATAATACACGGGATTTATAATTATTATAATACAGGATTTATTATTATACGGATTTATAATACGGGATTTATGTATATATAATATATAAATATGTATAATATATAAATCCTGTATTATAATATAAAAATCCTGTATAATATATAAATCCTGTATAATAATAATAATATATAAATCCCGTATTATAATAATATATAAATCATGTATAATAATATATAAATTGTCCCCATATCTCTCCATAAAGAGGACCTGTCACTAATTCTATCACAAGGGATGCATGCATTTCTTGTGATAAGAATAAAAGTCATTTATTATTATTATACAGGATTTATATTATACTGGATTTATTTATTATTATTATTATAATACGGGATTTATATATATTTATTATTATTATTATACAGGATTTATATATTAATAATAATAATAATAATAATATAAATCATGTATTATAATAATATATAAATCATGTATTATAATAATCAATGTATATAATCCTGTATTATAATAATAATATATAAATCCTGTATAATATATAAATCCTGTATAATAATATATAAATCCTGTATAATAATAATATAAAAATCCTGTCTAATAGTAATAATATATAAATCCTGTCTAATAACAATATATAAATCCTGTATAATAATAATTTTAGCCATTCATTTTTCTATAGCCCAAATCGCACTGCACCCGCAGGGAACCCGTATGTGATTCAGGCAGGAATCGCACTGCATTCCTGGTTACATCACTTGATTCTTTGCAGTGCAGTTTGAGCCTTTCATTTTGTGTCGGCTCATATCGCTCCACAGTGGTATCACTTTTAGGTATCAAAGCATTTGCATGAGTACAAGCACTCATGCAAATGCTCGGCAACTTCACAACCCCTTACATAAGTTCCAAATGACCTTCGTTTATGAAAGCTAAATTCAGGAGTGTGTGTGAGATTCAGTCCTAAACCTGATTGTTCCTTTAGGGCCCATGTACACTGCGGGGGATAATCTCACGTTCAGGAGCCGTTCAGCGGTTTTGTTTTTTCAGCAGCCCCTGAACTCCCCCTAATGTTCTCCTATGTTTCCGTGTACACATCATTGTTTACAGGCATTTGAGTTTACAGTCGTTTTTTTTGAATGCAGAAAACTTGCGTTCAGCAGTTGATTTTATCAGCGTTTTAAACACAAAACGCTTGTAAACGCGAAAAATCGCGTTTTTATAAGCGTTTGAAAATTTTTTTTTAACTCTTCCAGTTCCCGATGCTGTCCAGAGCCTTTTTTTCATCATGAAAAATGCATGCAAAGCATTTTCAAGCTACTCAGATGGACAAAACACTGAACACAGGATGTTCCTAGCAAGCTTGTCACACATTGTAATGGCCAATTCACACCTCAGACCTCTCCCACCCTTGGAAACAAAAGATATGTTAACCAATTCAATACCGGGCAATTTTCCCCCTTCCTGCCCAGGCCAGTTTTCAGGTTTCAGCGCTCTCACACTTTGTCAATTGCGCGGTCATACAACATTGTACCCAAACTAACATTTTATCATTTTCATCACACATCTAGAGCTTTCTTTTGGTGGTATTTAATCACCGCTGGGGTTTTTATTTTATGCTAAATTAACAAAAAAATACCAAAAATTTTGAAAAAAACACACGTTTTTCTTTTTCTGTTATAAAAGTTTACAAATAATTGTTCTTCATAAATTTAGGCCGAGATGTATTCTGCTACATGTCTTTGGTGAAAATAACCCAAATTAGGATGTATTATTTAGTTTGTAGGAAAGTTATAGAGTTCACAAACTATGGGATAGATCTGAATATTGATCGATCCTGAAGTACTGACAGACAATCTCATTTCTTGAGGTCCAAGAATGTCAGAACAGTACAGATATCCCCCCAAATGTCAGGACGGTACAGATATCCCCCAAATGTCAGGACAGTACAGATATCCCCCAAATGTCAGGACAGTACAGATATCCCCCAAATGTCAGGACAGTACAGATATCCCCAAATGTCAGGACAGTACAGATATCCCCCAAATGGCAGGACGGTACAGATATCCCCCAAATGTCAGGACGGTACAGATATCCCCCAAATGTCAGGACAGTACAGATATCCCCCAAATGTCAGGACGGTACAGATGTCCCCCAAATGTCAGGACGGTACAGATGTCCCCCAAATGTCAGAACGGTACAGATGTCCCCCAAATGTCAGAACGGTACTTATTATTTATTTATTTATCGAGTTTATATAGCGCCAAAGGGTTTGCTCAGCGCTGTACAATAGAGGGGGGGGGGGGACAATACATGAAACAGAACAGTAACATCAAACAGCACACAAGGGGTTAGAGGGCCCTACTCTTTCGAGCTTACAATCTAGGAGGGAGGGGGTAGAGGCACAAAGGAAACGGCTGTCGGGGATGGAGTGGTAGGAGGAGGGAAGGGCAGCAGCAGTTAGGTGAGGGTGGGGTAGGCTTCCCTGAAGAGGTGGGTTTTCAAGGAGCGCCTGAAGGTGAGGAGGGAGGGTGACAGTCTGATGGATTGGGGTAGTGAGTTCCAGAGGATGGGGGAGGACCTGGAGAAGTCTTGCAGTCGTGCGTGGGAGGAGGAGACCAGGGAGCAAGATAGAAGGAGGTCCTGTGAAGAGCGAAGGGTACGGGTAGGGTGGTACCTGGGAATCAGGTCGGTGAGGTAGTTAGGGGCAGTGTTGTGAATGGCCTTATAGGTCAGGGTGAGCAATTTGAATATAATGCGTTGGGCAATGGGGAGCCAGTGGAGGGAGAGGCAGAGGGGGGTGGCAGAGGTGGAGCGGCTGGTGAGGTGGATGAGTCTTGCCGCTGAGTTCAGGATGGTCTGAAGCGGGGAGAGCCTGCACTGGGGTAGGCCGGTGAGGAGGGAGTTGCAGTAGTCCAGGTGTGAGATAATCGGGGAGTGTACGAGTAGTTTAGTGGTGTCTGGGGAAAGGAAGGAGCGTATCTTGGAGATGTTCCGGAGGTGGAGTCTGCATGTGTTTGTGAGAGATTTGATATGAGGTTGAAAGGAAAGGTTTGAGTCCAGAATGACTCCAAGGACCTTGGCTTGCTGGGCGGGATTGATGGTGGTGGTTGTTGGTAGTGATGGAAAGATGGGGGGGGGGGGGGCGCGGGCTGGGGGGAAGATGAGAAGCTCGGTTTTGGAGAGGTTGAGTTTGAGGAAATGGAGCGACATCCAGTCAGAGATGTCGTTTAGGAGGTGAGTGATGCGGGCGGAGAATGTGGGGGTGAGGTGAGGGGTGGAGAGGTAGATTTGAGTATCATCAGCATAGAGATGGTAATTGAAGCCGTGGGAGTGTATGAGTTTGCCAAGGGAGGAGGTGTAGATGGAGAAGAGAGAAGGGGTCCAAGGACAGAGCCCTGGGGGACCCCAACAGAGAGGGGGAGTGAGAGGAGGTGGCACCGTTGTAGGAAACGCTGAAGGAGCGTTGGGATAGATAGGACGAGAACCAGGAGAGAGCGGTGTCTCTGATGCCAAGGGAGAGTAGTTTGTTAAGGAGGAGGGGGTGGTCGACTGTGTCAAAGGCCGCGGAGAGGTCTAGGAGGAGGAGGACAGAGTAGTCGCCTTTGGCGGTTAGTAGATCGTTGGTGATTTTGAGGAGGGCAGTTTCGGTGGAGTGTAGGGGACGGAAGCCGGACTGTAGTGGGTCAAGGAGGTTGCTGTCAGTCAGGTGGGCGCTTAGGCGATCGAAGACCAAGCGCTCAAGGAGCTTGGAAGTGAGTGGCAGCAGGGAAATTGGTCTGAAGTTGTTGAGGTCAGTGGGGTCCAGGGAGGACTTTTTGAGTATGGGGGTGATGTGCGAATGTTTTAGGGGGGAGGGGAAGACGCCAGTAGAGAGGGAGAGATTGAAGATGTGGGTAAGGGAGCAGATGAGGGAAGAGGGGGGTGACCGGAGGAGTTGAGAGGGGATAGGGTCCAGGGGGCAGGTAGTGAGGGGGCTTCTGAGAAGACTCTGCTGACTTCCTCAGTGGTAGTAGGGCTGAAGGAGTGCAGTGATGGGGGGGTTACGGTAGGCAGGGCCTTGGGTGTGGTGGGGGGCAGTGCCGTTGCGAGGTCAGAGGAGGGGAGAGATGAGGGGGTGATGGAAGGGGGGAGGCTAGATGGGGAGGTAGATTGCAAGTTGACTATGTCCTTGCGGATTGCGTCAATCTTGTTGTGGAGATGAATGGCAATCTCGTGGGCGGTAAGTGAGGTACTGAGTGGAGGAGGGGGGGGAGAGAGCAGGGAGGTTGAAGGTGAAGAGTCGGCGAGGGCAGGTGGAGAGGGTGTTAATCAGGTTAACAAAGTAGGCCTGCTTGGCGGCGTGGAGGGAGGAGGTGTAGGTGAGGAAGGCAGATTTGTAGAGGGAGAATGCATGAGGGGACCTGGTTTTGCGCCATAGTCTCTCCAGCACACGACTGCGACGTTTGAGGCATTTAGTGTGGTCGTTCTGCCATGGTTGGAGCGGTCTGGGGTTTTGATGTTGCGTGTGGTTAGGGGGTGCCAGAGAGTCTAGGGCAGCTGATAGTGAGTCGTTGTACGCGGGTGTTAGTGGCTAGGTCAGGACATGACAGTGGAAGGATGCTGTCGTGTAAGCGGTCGGCAGCCGAGTGGAGGGGGGCCGGGTGCAGGTTGCGGAGGTTGCGGCTGGTGATGGTTTGGCGCACTAGGGGGGGGGAGTTAGGGGAAGGGGAGGTGGAGAACGTGAGGAGGTGGTGGTCGGGAGAGAGGGATGGGGGTGTTAGTGAAGTGGTTGAGGGTACAGAGGTGGGAGAAGACGAGGTCCAGGGTGTTCCCATTGATGTGGGTGGAGGATTGAGTGTATTGTGTGAGTGTGAAGGAGGAGGTTAGGTGGAGGAGTTGGGAGGTAGCTGGGGTGTTGTCATTGATGGGGATATTGAAGTCCCCGAGGATGATGGTCGGTAGCTCAGAGGAGAGGAAGAAGGGAAGCCAGGCGGCGAAGTCATCCAGGAAGCGGGCTATGGATCCGGGGGGCCTGTAGATCACTGCGATCCTTAGGGGGGTGGGTGAGAAGAGCCGGATGCAGTGAGCCTCGAAGGAGGAGAAAGTTAGGGAGGGGGGGTTAGGGAGGACCTGGAAGGTGCTCAGCGGTGATAGGAGCAGGCCGACACCACCACCTTTGTGACCGCCCAATCTAGGTGAATGGGACCAGACGAGACCTCCATGGGAGAGTGCCGCAGGGGGGAGGTAGTGTCAGTGGCCTGTACCCAGGTTTCGGTGATGGCTAGGAGGTTGAGGGAGCGGGAGATAGAGGTCATGGATGGCCGTTAGTTTGTTGCAAACCGAACGGTCGTTCAGAAGTGCAACCGAGAGAGGGGGGATGGATGCGGGGAGGAGGTGCACAGGTATGAGGTTGAGGGGGTTGCGGGGGCAGGGGGTCCCTGGAGGGGGGGAGAGGTGGTGAGGGGCCAGGGTTCGGGGAGATGTCCCCAGCGGATAGGAGAAGGGTGAGGAGGGTGGCATGGGAATGGGAGGTGTAGGAGCGTGTGGGTCTGGTAGTGGTGGTGGCGTGTGGGTCGACCGGGGAGTGGAGTACCAGGAGGAGGTGGTGAGTGCCGTAGTGGGGAGAGGGCAGAAGTGAAGGGGCAATGTACAGCTGTTTTGGGGGGGTGGGCGGGTAGAGGGAGGCGATTTTTGGGATGGAGGAGAGGAAGACGAGGAGGAGAAGTGCAGGTGGCATGCTGGGGTGAGTGCAGTGCTGTTCGGGTCGGGGGAGGTGAAGGGATACGGGTCAGGGCGAGGTGATGTGGAGAGTCTGTATCACCGTGGAGGAGTCCACTAGAGTCCTTCTGTAGCTGCAATCTGTGAGTGCAGTATGCTGGCGTCCGAGGGGTTTTCAGTGGGTACGGTGGATCGGCGAGTGGAGGGGTCGTAGGGTGCGATGTCTGGGGGTGTTGGTAGGCACAGCGTCTGGTGATGTTGGCGGCTCGGTGGCTGGAGATTCGCTGGGTGGTCCGGGAGATTCGCTGGGCGACGTCTTGATTCGCTGGGTGGTCTGGGTGTTGGGTGTCCAGAGGTGGTAGCTGGGTGCCCGGTAGCTGGGTGCTGGGTGTCCAGGGGTGGTAGCTGGGTGCCCGGTAGCTGGGTGCTGGGTGTCCAGGGGTGGTAGCTGGGTGCCCGGTAGCTGGGTGTCCAGGGGTGGTAGCTGGGTGCCCGGTAGCTGGGTGTCCAGGGGTGGTAGCTGGGTGCCCGATAGCTGGGTGGTAGCTGGGTGCCCGGTAGCTGGGTGGTGGGTGTCCAGGGGCGGTAGCTGGGTGCCCGGTAGCTGGGTGCAGGGTGACCAGGGGTGGGCCCAGAACCGATGTATGGGTTGGGCAGCGGAGCAGCGATCAGTGGGCCTGAGCTGATTCCTGGTGGTCAGGGATGGACACAGGGCTAGTGGGGAGGGCCCTGCGAAGGCTGGCAGGTCTGTGGGGATCGGTGGTGGCAGCTTACCCGTTCTGGTGGTACTGCCGTGCAGGTATCCTGGGGTGGTCCTGGGCTGCTGTCAGCTTGGTGGTCCTTGCTTGCTGTTCCTGGTGGTCCAGGGTAGTCAATGAGGACCCAGGGCTGATGGGGAGGGCCCTGGGCAGGCAGGCAGGTCAGGTCGGTGGTACCCGGTGATCAGAGCGGAGAGACGGTCCGGGCGGATGTCCGGCGATGCGGTCCGGTCGCGGCAAAAATTGAGGCCCCGGCTTCAGGTGCGCGGGTAGGCCGCGATTCCCGGAGCTCCGGGAAAAGGTCCAGAAGCTTACCCTGGTGGTCGGGCTGGGCCGGGAGTGTCTTAGGGGCCCCGCTGGGGTCCGCTGCGGGCCGGATGGCAGCGGATTGGGGCTAGGAGCGCAGGAGCTCCTAACACATGTCTGCTCCCGCCGCCATCTTGGTAATTCATACAGATTCGTAATTCTTGGTAATTCGGTACAGATGTCCCCCAAATGTCAGGACGGTACAGATGTCCCCCAAATGTCAGGACGGTACAGATGTCCCCCAAATGTCCCCTTTTTGTACAGTAGACAGTCCGACGTACTTCATAAGAGGCATGGCGAGTTTTTTGAAGTTGTATTTTTTGTCATTTTTCGGAAAATGAAAAAATGTAAAAAATTAGTTTCACTATTTTGTTTTTTTTTTTTTTACATATTGTCACCAGTGCAGTACAGCGTTGTCCTATAACTGGCATGGTGGTGATCAGGCACACTGACTGGTGAAAGTATGAAAAAAAAAAATATTTTTTTTTTTATTATTTTTTATTTATTTTTTTAAGTTTTTTTTTTTTTCATATTTCACTATGACTAAAGTAGTACAATGTTATCATAGTAACGTTGTACTACTTTGGGGAAGTGATCAGTATTTTTTTTTTTTTTTTTTACACAATTTGCTTATAGCAAAGAATTACTTTGCTATAAGCAAGCATTTACCTGAATGACATCGATTCATTCAGGTTTTTTTTTTTTTTTTTGTGCTTAGCTGTGATTTGGCCACAGCTAATCACATGACATGTGCATGTGACCTGCTGTGACCATTCACAGCTAGGCACTAGTATACAATGGATGGCATGAATGAAGCCATCCATTGTATACAACTGTCATGTGACCTGCTGTGATTGGTCACAGCAGGTCACATGGTACTGGCAACGGGGGGCCGATACTCAGATCTGTCATCGGCCGTGTCTGAGGTACATGGCTGGTGACAGATCACGCCGCTGTGCAGCTCTGCAGGAGCGCAATCTGCGCATGTGCGGGAGGATGCCATATGGCGTCCACCCGGAATGCTGATGACATTTGCTGGCCGCCATTCGGCCATAAGGTGGGCAGCAAATGGTTAATGACCATTCACACCTCAGACCTCTCCCACCCTTGGAAACAAAAGATATGTTAATGACCAATCACACCTCAGACCTCACCCACCCTTGGAAACACAAGATATGTTAATGACCAATCACACCTCAGACCTCTCCCACCCTTGGAAACAAAAGATATGTTGACCAATGACCAAAAGATAATGTTAATGACCAATCACACCTCAGACCTCATCCCATCCTTGGAAACAAAAGATATGTTAATGACCATTCACACCTCAGACCTCTCCCACCCTTGGAAACACAAGATATGTTAATGAGCAACCACACCTAAGCTAATTCTCAACACATGCTGCTATCTCTGCTTCTACTCTCTGTATTTCTCCGAAACCGTCTGAAATAGTTAATAATTTACCATTTTCAGTGCATTCTGGGCATTTGGGAGGTTCTTCTGTGCTTATCTTTAAAAAACGCTTCTAAACGCAAACACTCATAAACACGTTATGCAAATGCGGCTAAAACAGACGTTATTTAACCTACATTTTCCAGCAATCCGTTTCCATTGTTCAAAAGTGTCCCGAGTACTTGGGGCCTTAGTTGTTGAAGACCTGCCATCACACACTATGCAGTTTACAAATGTCCCCTGTGGTGCAATGTGTAATCACCTTCAGTGAGGTAAGAAATGTGAAGGGAGGCGGTGTGCCGCGTTCAGGGTCAGCGGTTAGAACAGTCTGTGACCTCTCAGGAGTCAAGAATGTTGGGTGGGGTATGTGGTGGTGGGGGGGGGGGGGGGAGTGGTGAACCGAGGCCTGGAACAAGTCTTCAATCCTTATCAGAAAACCTTCAAAGATTGCAGGCCTGAGGTCGGCACAATTAGTTTGCACTTCATATTCGTTTCTATATGTCTCTGAAGGTGGTAATGTTGTCTGCCACAATGATTCCTATTGTTGCGGAATTCTCCATAGTTATTCTCTTTGTGTTTCTTTGTGTCATCTGTTGGACTTTGGTTTGGTGCGGTGCAATAGTTAAACATAAACTTCGCTGGAGGAAAAATAAGTTATGGCCTAGTTACTCAAAGTATTCATTCATTGTCCCCATTCCTGTTTTTGCTGCTGTTGGAACTAAGGTCAGAGGGGGCCTGATGGTCCCGGCAGTTTGTGTATCTGGATGGTGCTTTGCTGTGAACTTTCCCTTTACTAGACTCTTTTACATTTTTGTCTATTATTTTATACAGTTTTTTTGTTATTTGAGCAAAATTTCCCGTTATATGTAAAGCGCTGAGCAAACTGTTGGCGCCATAAATCCTGTATAATAATAATATATAAATCCTGTATAATAATTAATAAATCCTGTATAATAATAATTATATAAATCCTGTATAATAATAATTATATAAATCCTGTATAATAATAATAATAATATATAATATAAATCCTATATAATATAAATCCTGAATAATAATAATATAAATTCTGTATAATAATAATATTAATAATAAAAATCCTGTATAATAATAATATTAATTTACGTGTATAAATAAAATTAATTATTAATATAAATCCTGTATAATAATAATAATATAAATCCTTTATAATAATAATAATAATATATAAATCCTTTATTATAATAATAATAAAATAATAATAAATCCTTTATTATATAATAATAATAATATAAATCCTTTATTATAATAATAATAATAATAAAAAATCCTTTATAATAATAATATAAATCCTTTATGATAATAATAATATAATCCTGTATAATAATAATATAAATCCTGTATAATAATAATTAATAATAATATAAATCCTTTATAATAATAATAATATAAATCCTTTATGATAATAATAATATAAATCCTTTATGATAATAATAATATAAATCCTGTATAATAATAATAAATCCTGTATAATAATATAAATCTGTATAATATAATAATCCTGATCAATATATAATCCTGGTATAATAATATAAATCCTGTTTATAATACTAATATAATATAAATCTTGTATAATAATAATAATATAAATCCTGTATAATAATAATATAATCCTGTCTAATCAATAATAATACTATAAATCCTGTATAATAATCAATCATAATTCCTGCATTTAGGCTCATTCATACCATGTCCTTTAAGCTGCAATCGATCTGCGTAGATAAATGTGGGCTGCAATGCCAAGGCAAGGGCATATTTATTATTATTTATTACAGGTACTTTATATAGCGCTGTCAATTTACGCAGCGCTTTACATATACACGGGGGGGCTCAGGAATAATGAAAGGAACACTTTTTATTTTAATCAGAGGTATAGCATCAAGTCAATGAAACTCCTGGGATAGGATGTCTGGTCCAGTGAAGTAGCAGAGGGGGTTGATTCATCAGTTTCGGCTGCTTTGGTGTTAATGAATGTTAACAGGTGCACTAAGATGGGGCAACAATGAGACGGCCCCCAAAAACAGGAATGGTTTTACCAGGTGGAAAGCCGCTGACATTTTTTTCCATACTCCTCTTTTCTGGACTATTTACCTAGTTTTGCATTTGTCTCGAAGGTCGGGTGTCACTACTGGTAGCATGAGGCCATACATGGACCCTACAGAGGTTGCACAGGCGGTCCACCTCAGCACTTTACCATATTACCGGCCTCAGAATAATGAAGGAAGACTTTTTAATCAGAAGTCTTAGAGCATCAAGTCAATGAATCTCTGGGATATTGATTGGTCAGTGATAGTAGCAGAGGGGGGTTGTAATTCAGTTTCAACTGCTTTCGTGTTAATGAAATTAACAATCAGGTGCACTAGATGGGCAACAATGAGATGACCCCACAAAAACAGGAATGGTTTTACAGGTGGAGGCCACTGACAATTTTTTTTCCCTACTTTCTTTTTCTGGATGTTTTTCATAGTTTTGCATTTGGTAGGGTCAGTGTTCACCATCATATTTACCAGGGCCTTGCTTTCAAATAAATATATATACTTTACATGAAATACTTACGTAGGTTCAAATGTTTTTCTTGGGCCAGTTCAGTTAAAGCTTTCTCCTGCATTTTAGGTCTAGCCATCATCTTCTCATAGGTGGATGGGATACTGATAATTACACCAGATGCAAGAAAATTTAAAGGAAAACTTAGTATTCAGAGGTCTAGCATCAAGTCACATGAAACCTCCTGGGATATGGATCTGGTCAGGTAAGTAGCAGAGGGGGTTGTTAATTAGTTTCAAGCTTGCTTTTGGTGTGTTAATTGAAAATTAACAGGTGCACTAGATGGGTAAAAAAAGAGACACAACCCCCAAAACAGGAATGGTTTTACAGACGGAGGCCACTGCCAATTTTTACCTACTCATCTTATCTGTACTGTTTTTTCACTAGTTGTGCAATTTGGGCTAGGGTCAGTGTCACTATGGTAGCATGAGGCCATACCTGAACCTAAGAGGTCGCACAGGCAGTCCAACTCCTCCAGGATGGCAATCAATATCTGCCAATTGCCAGAAGGTTTGCTGTGTTCCCAGCACCAGTCTCAAGGAGCATGGATTAGTAGATTCCAGGAGGACAGGCAGTTACACTAGGAGAGCTGGACAGGGCCGTAGAAGGTCCTTAGCCCATCAGCAGGGAACCGGTATTCGCTCCTTGTGCAAGGAGGAACAGGATGTGCGCTGCCATAAGCCCTACAAAATGACCTACCAGAAATGCACCACCTGGTGTTGAATGGATCTGACCGAAACAATCAGAAATACCAGGACTTCATGAGGGAGGCCTGGAGGGCCCGACGTCCCTAGTGGGCCCTCCTGTGCTCACTGCCGGCACCATCGAGCTTGATTGGCATTTGCCATTGAACACCAGAAAATTTGGGAGGTCCACCCCTGGGAAACCCTGTGCTTTTTCACCGATGAGAGCAGGGGGACCAGGCACATGTTTACAGAAATGGGAAAAAGGGGTTTTGGGGAAAACCGGGGGAGAACGTTCTGCGCCCGTAACAGGTTAGCAAAGACCCTTTTGGTGGGGGGGTCAGTGATGGTTTGGGGGGGATATCCATGGAGGGACACAAAGGGCCTTACAGGCTAGACAATGGACCCTTGACTTTCCCTTAGGGATTGGATTTTTTAAACCTTGGACCTCTTGGTGCAGTGGGGTCCCGGGTTCCCCTTGGTGCGTGGGTCCTGGGGTTTTTTTTTGGGGCGTGGGTCCGGGGGTTCCTCTTGGTGCAGTGGGTCCCGGGTTCCTCTTGGGGCCCGTGGGTCCTGGGTTCCTTTGGTGCAAAGGGGGCCTGGGTTCCTCTTGGGTCAGTGGGTCCTGGGTTCCTCTTGGTTCAGGGGGGTCCTGGGTTCCTCTTGGTTTCAGTGGGTCCTGGGTTTTCCCTTGGTGAGTGGGGGCCCCCGGGGTTCCCCTTGGTGCAGTGGGGTCCCCGGGGTTTTCTTGGTGCAGTGGGTTCCCCGGGTTTTCCCCTTGGTGCAGTGGGGGCCCGGGTTCCTTTGGTGCAGGGCTCCGGGTTCCCCTTGGTTTCAGTGGCTCCCGGGGTTTTTTCTTGGTTTCAAATGGTCCCCGGGTTTCCCCTTTGGGGCGTTTGGCTCCCGGGGGTTTCCTCTTGGTGCAGTGGGTCCCCGGGGTTTCCCCTTGGTGCCGTGGGTCCCCGGGGTTTCCTTTTTGGGGGCCGTGGGTCCCGGGTTCCTCCTTTTTTGCAGTGGGGTCCCCGGGGTTTTCCTGGGGGCCTTTTACAAAGCTCGGCCTCATGGGGGAGAGTTTGCAGGCAGTTTTCCCGGGGATGGAGGGAATTTTTTACCTTTTTAATGGCCCCCCGTTTGTTTTAAACCCAAATCCAATAGAACTCCCCTGGGGGGTCATGTTTTTGGGCCCTTCCAAAAACCCCCAGGTGTCACCTCAGATGTCCCGGGGGGTCAGTTTATTTCCCCGGTCCGAATTGGGGGAAATCCCCCCGGAAACCACCCCTTTGGGTTTTTAGGAGCCTCCCCCCGGGCGTTGTCAGGCATGTTTCAAACAATTGGGGGGGGGGGGGGGTTTTCAGACTTCCTTTAGGACCATTTGAGGTTGCTGCAATGGGGCATTTTTAGCCAAAGGACTGCTGCTGCTCATTTCTTTTCCCTTTTATTTTTAAAGGGGGTTTTTTTTGAATTTAGTCCTCTGGGAGGTCGAAAAATTTTTATTTCCTTTAAAACGATGGGGGCGTCCTTACGTTTTCCCAAAAAAACATTACCCCGTTTATGTCCCGTATAGAGATCCCGCGGAGAGGTTGCCCCTTTTAGATTGATGGGTTTTCAGGGGTGTTCTTTCATTTTTTTTTAGCCATGTATATATTGCACATTTTATTGTCCCCAAACCCCCAAGGGGGGTTCAATCTTAAAAGGGCCCTAACTTTCATTCTTTAATTTCCATATTTGGGGGCAATTTTTGAAAGGGCCAATTAAACCTTTTTAGCATGTCTTTGGAGTGTGGGAGGGAAAAAACCCGGAAAACCCCCGGGGGAACCCCCACAGGGAGAACAATGAAAATCCAGGCGGGGGGGTGTCGTGGTTGGGGGTTTTAAAAATAAAGACCCCAAATATGCCCGGGGGGGAAGTGCTAACCCTTTTTGCCGCTGTGCTGCCCCCGAGGCTTTTAAAAAAAAACAATTCAATTGTTGTCTATGTGCTTTATTTCCCTTAAAGTATGGGAAAAGAAGCCCCTTCAAAAAAACAGCAGGGGTGCTTTTTTGCACGCCAAACCCGATTCCGCAATCCCGGTGCAATACGCTTAGGGCCTAAATGGGGTGATCCTTTGTGAATTTAATAAAGTTAAAACGAACCTAAAATGTGGGTTTGGGGAACACACTGAAAAAAAATTTTTGTAAATATTCCCAAGCCAACTCCCCCTATCCATGTTCCATGTTTAGTTTGTTTTAGATATACTTTGGTTTTTCTAGCTGCAGCCATATTTTGGGAATGGCAATTTATTCATATAGGGTTTAACCCATGGAATCCCCCTGCCTTAGCTTAGGCAAACGGGGAAAGGGGGGTTTTTTTAACCCGGGGAAAAAAAATGTATCCCGGGCCCCCCACACACTGAAACCCCTATTTTTTAATACCTAAAGCAGTCTCCCCCCCTTCCCTGTTTCCATGCTTGATTTTGTTGAGTTCACTTTGAAAAAAAACAACCCCCCCCCCCCTTTGGGATTTTTTGTGCGGGGCCTCTTTGTAAGGGGGATGTTCATGTAAAACAGTTAGT
>CATNWA010000073.1:107500-180822 GCA_951230385.1 Staurois parvus | reverse complement strand
TCCTGAATAATAATAATAAAATTTCCTTATATAATAATAATAATAATACTAATCCTGTATAATTAATAATATATCTTATCCTGTATGTATAAAATCCGAGTAATATATAATCCTGCACTAATAGCTAATAATATAAATCCTTTATAATATAATATATATCCTGTATAATATAATTATAATATATAATCTTGTAATAATAATATAATATAAATCCTGTATAATAATTAAAATATTATTTCTTTAAGATAATATTAATTTTAATATATAATAATAATATAAATCCTTATAATAATCGTTATATCTTTATAATAATAAATAAATCCTTTATGATAATAATAATATAAATCCTGTATATAATAATAATATATATAAAAATCCTGTATAATAATTAATAAAATCCTGTATAATAATAATATAAATAAAATCCTGTAATAATAATATATTGTATAATAATAATATAATCCTGTATAATAATTATTATTATGAATATAAATCCTGTATAATAATCATAATTTCCTGCATTTAGGGCTCATTCATACCATGTCCTTTAAGCTGCATCGATCTGCGTAGATAAATGTGGGCGCAATGCCAAGGCAAGGGCATATTTATTATTATTTTATTACAGGTACTTTATATAGCGCTGTCAATTTACGCAGCGCTTTACATATACACGGCTCAGAATAATGAAAGGAACACTTTTTTAATCAGAGAGTATAGCATCAAGTCAATGAAACTCCTGGGATATGGATCTGGTCAGTGAAGTAGCAGAGGGGGTTGTTCATCAGTTTCGGCTGCTTTGGTGTTAATGAAGTTAACAGGTGCACTAGATGGGCAACAATGAGACGGCCCCCAAAACAGGAATGGTTTTACAGGTGGAAGCCGCTGACATTTTTTTCCATACTCCTCTTTTCTGACTATTTACTAGTTTTGCATTTGGTCGAAGGTCAGTGTCACTACTGGTAGCATGAGGCCATACCTGGACCCTACAGAGGTTGCACAGGCGGTCCAACTCAGCACTTTACATATACACGGCTCAGAATAATGAAAGGAAGACTTTTTAATCAGAGTCTAGCATCAAGTCAATGAATCTCCTGGGATATTGATCTGGTCAGTGAAGTAGCAGAGGGGGTTGTAATCAGTTTCAACTGCTTTCGTGTTAATGAAATTAACAACAGGTGCACTAGATGGGCAACAATGAGATGACCCCAAAAAACAGGAATGGTTTTACAGGTGGAGGCCACTGACATTTTTTTCCCTACTTCTCTTTTCTGACTGTTTTTCACTAGTTTTGCATTTGGCTAGGGTCAGTGTTCACCATCATATTTACCAGGGCCTCTGCTTTCAAACAATATATACTTTACATGAACTATACCGTAGGTTCAAATGTTTTTCCTTGGGCCAGTTCAGTTAAAGCTTTCTCCTGCATTTTAGGTATAGCCATCATCTTCTCATAGGCGGATGGATAATGATAATACACGGCTCAAAAAAATTAAAGGAAGACTTAGTATTCAGAGTCTAGCATCAAGTCCATGAACCTCCTGGGATATGGATCTGGTCAGGTAAGTAGCAGAGGGGGTTGTTAATTAGTTTCAGCTGCTTTGGTGTTAATGAAATTAACAACAGGTGCACTAGATGGGTAAAAAAGAGACAACCCCCAAAACAGGAATGGTTTTACAGACGGAGGCCACTGACAATTTTTCCCTACTCATCTTTTCTGACTGTTTTTCACTAGTTGTGCATTTGGCTAGGGTCGGTGTCACTACTGGTAGCATGAGGCCATACCTGGACCCTACAGAGGTCGCACAGGCAGTCCAACTCCTCCAGGATGGCACATCAATACATTGCCAGAAGGTTTGCTGTGTCTCCCAGCACAGTCTCAAGAGCATGGAGTAGATTCCAGGAGACAGGCAGTTACTCTAGGAGAGCTGGACAGGGCCGTAGAAGGTCCTTAACCCATCAGCAGGACCGGTATCTGCTCCTTTGTGCAAGGAGGAACAGGATGAGCTCTGCCAGAGCCCTACAAAATGACCTCCAGCAGGCCACTGGTGTGAATGGATCTGACCAAACAATCAGAAACAGACTTCATGAGGGTGGCCTGAGGGCCCGACGTCCCCTAGTGGGCCCTGTGCTCACTGCCCGGCACCATAG
This sequence comes from Staurois parvus, assembly GCA_951230385.1. Taxonomy (NCBI): domain Eukaryota; kingdom Metazoa; phylum Chordata; class Amphibia; order Anura; family Ranidae; genus Staurois; species Staurois parvus. Next base: position 178,674 of record CATNWA010000073.1, on the reverse strand, counting down.
AGCTTGATTGGCATTTGCCATTGAACACCAGAATTGGCAGGTCCACCACTGGCACCCTGTGCTTTTCACAGATGAGAGCAGGTTCACCCTGAGCACATGTGACCGACATGAAAGGGTCTGGAGAAGCCGTGGAGAACGTTCTGCTGCCTGTAACATGGTTCAGCATGACCGTTTTGGTGGTGGGTCAGTGATGGTCTGGGGAGGGATATCCATGGAGGGACGCACAGACCTCTACAGGCTAGACAATGGCACCCTGACTGCCATTAGGTATCGGGATTAAATCCTTGGACCCATTGTCAGGCCCTACGCTGGTGCAGTGGGTCCTGGGTTCCTCTTGGTGCAGTGGGTCCTGGGTTCCTCTTGGTGCAGTGGGTCCTGGGTTCCTCTTGGTGCAGTGGGTCCTGGGTTCCTCTTGGTGCAGTGGGTCCTGGGTTCCTCTTGGTGCAGTGGGTCCTGGGTTCCTCTTGGTGCAGTGGGTCCTGGGTTCCTCTTGGTGCAGTGGGTCCTGGGTTCCTCCTGGTGCAGTGGGTCCTGGGTTCCTCCTGGTGCAGTGGGTCCTGGGTTCCTCCTGGTGCAGTGGGTCCTGGGTTCCTCCTGGTGCAGTGGGTCCTGGGTTCCTCCTGGTGCAGTGGGTCCTGGGTTCCTCCTGGTGCAGTGGGTCCTGGGTTTCCTCCTGGTGCAGTGGGTCCTGGGTTCCTCCTGGTGCAGTGGGTCCTGGGTTCCTCCTGGTGCAGTGGGTCCTGGGTTCCTCCTGGTGCAGTGGGTCCTGGGTTCCTCTTGGTGCAGTGGGTCCTGGGTTCCTCTTGGTGCAGTGGGTCCTGGGTTCCTCTTGGTGCAGTGGGTCCTGGGTTCCTCTTGGTGCAGTGGGTCCTGGGTTCCTCTTGGTGCAGTGGGTCCTGGGTTCCTCTTGGTGCAGTGGGTCCTGGGTTCCTCTTGGTGCAGTGGGTCCTGGGTTCCTCTTGGTGCAGTGGGTCCTGGGTTCCTCTGGTGCAGTGGGTCCTGGGTTCCTCCTGGTGCATGACAATGCTCGGCCTCATGTGGTGAGAGTATGCAGGCAGTTCCTGGAGGATGAAGGAATTGTTACCATTGAATGGCCCCCACGCTCGTCTGACCTAAATCCAATAGAACTCCTCTGGGATGTCATGTTTTGGTCCATCCAACACCGCCAGGTGTCACCTCAGACTGTCCAGGAGCTCAGTGATGCCCTGGTCCAGATCTGGGAGGAAATCCCCCAGGACACTATCCGTGGTCTCATTAGGAGCCTCCCCCGACATTGTCAGGCATGCATACAAACATATGGGGGCCATACAAACTACTGAGGACCATTCTGAGTTGCTGCAATGACATTTCAGCACAATGGACTCGCCTGCTGCATCATTTCTTTCACTTTGATTTTCGGGGTGTCTTTGAATTCAGTCCTCTGTAGGTCGATCATTTTCATTTCCATTAAACGATGGGGCGTCCTTACATTCCTAACACATTACCCCGTCCATGTCAGTATAGAGATCCAGCAGGAGAGTTGTCCCCATTGAGATCTGATGGGTTTTCAGAGTGTTCCTTTCATTTTTTTGAGCCGTGTATATATTGCACATTCACATCAGTCCCTAACCCTCAAGGGGCGTACAATCTAAGGTCCCTAACCCTCAAGGGGTGTACAATCTAAGGTCCCTAACCCTCAAGGGGCGTACAATCTAAGGTCCCTAACTCACATTCATACATACACATACTAGGGACAATTTAGACAGGAGCCAATTAACCTTCCAGCATGTCTTTGGAGTGTGGGAGGAAACCGGAGTACCCGGAGGAAACCCGCACAGGGAGAACATGCAAACTCCAGGCGGGTGGTGTCGTGGTTGGGATTTAAACTAACGACCCGAGTACTGCCAGGCGGAAGTGCTAACCATTTAGCCGCTGTGCTGCCCCAGAGGCTAAATATACAATACAATAGTTTTCTATGTGCTCCTTATGCACCTTACATGTATGGAAATGAGCACTTCAAAAAAATGCAGCAGGACTGCATTGTTGCACGCCACACGATTCCGCAATCTGGTGCAATACGCATTAGACCTAAATGGAGTGATCCTTTGTGACACTTCAATAAAGTTAAAGCGAAACTAAACTGTGTCTGGGCACCACACACTGAAAACAATTTAATTGTAATATCCGAAGCAATCTCCCCCCTCCATCCATGTCTCCATGCTTTAGTTTGTTGAGATATCACTTCTGGTATTTCTAGCTGCAGCCATATTTTGTAATGGCAGATGATTCATATAGCATTTACCTACTGGAATCCACCTGACCTTAGCTCAGGCATACAGGAAGGTGGGTGTAAAGCGGAACTAAACTGTATCTGGGCACCACACACTGAAAACACTATTAATTTTAATACCTAAAGCAGTCTCCCCCATCCATGTCTCCATGCTTGATTTTGTTGAGATATCACTTTGAAAAACACCCACCCTGGTATTTCTAGCTGCGGCCATCTTTAGTAAGGGCAGATGATTCATGTAGCAGTTACGTCCTGGAATGCAGCTGACCTTAGCTCAGGCATACAGGCAGGTGGGTGTGCCTAGCTGAGAAAGCCCCCTCCTCCTTCCACGAAGACTCCTTTGATGTATCACATTATTTTGGCCTAGGCAAGAAACCAGGAAGCAACTGAAAAGAAAAACAATATAATATAATAAGCCTTCCTATCTATTTACTAATGCTAGCAGCATAAGGATTAAGAATGATCCGTGTTGATGGAGGGAGCTTTGTTCTGCTTTACAGAGTTCTAGCATTCACTTTCAATTTATAACATCACCATTGTAAAGAAGATCTCTGGTCACAGCATACACTTTCATTTTATTTCATTGGCATTATCCTAACAATACAAACAATTATATCTGACAATCCAGTATAAGATTACTTAACCCCTTCCAGTCCGGCCCATATACAGTGGGGCAAAAAAGTATTTAGTCCCCACCAATTGTGCAAGTTCTCCCACTTACAAAGATGAGAGAGGCCTGTAATTGGCATCATAGGTACACCTCAACTATGAGAGACAAAATGAGAAAACAAATCCAGACAATCACATTGGCTGATCTGGAAAGAATTTATTTGCAAATTATGGTGGAAAATAAGTATTTGGTGAATATGAAAAGTTCATGTCAATACTTTGTTATATATCCTTTGTTGGCAATGACAGAGGTCAGACGTTTCCTGGAAGTCTTCACAAGGTTGGCACACACTGTTGCTGGTATGTTGGCCCATCCTCCATGCAGATCTCCTCTAGAGCAGTGATGTTTTGGGGCTGTCGCTGGGCAACACGGACTTTCAACTCCCTCCAAAGGTTTTCTATGGGGTTGAGATCTGGAGACTGGCTAGGCCACTCCAGGACCTTGAAATGCTTCTTACGAAGCCACTCCTTCGTTGCCCGGGCGGCATGTTTGGGATCATTGTCATGTTGGAAGACCCAGCCACGTTTCATCTTCAATGCCCTTGCTGATGGAAGGAGGTTTGCACTCAAAATCTCACGATACATGGCCCCATTCATTCTGTCCTGTACATGGATCAGTCGTCCTGGTCCCTTTGCGGAGAAACAGCCCCAAAACATGATGTTGCCACCCCCATGCTTCACAGTAGGTATGGTGTTCTTTGGATGCAACTCAACATTCTCTCTCCTCCAAACACGACGAGTTGTGTTTCTACCAAACAGTTCTATTTTGGTTTCATCTGACCATATGACATTCTCCCAATCCTCTTCTGGATCATCCAAATGCTCTCTAGCAAACTTCAGACGGGCCCGGACATGTACTGGCTTAAGCAGGGGGACACGTCTGGCACTGCAGGATCTGAGTCCCTGGCGGCGTAGTGTGTTACTGATGGTAGCCTTTGTTACGTTGGTCCCAGCTCTCTGCAGGTCATTCACTAGGTCCCCCCGTGTGGTCCTGGGATTTTTGCTCACCGTTCTTGTGATCATTTTGACCCCACGGGGTGAGATCTTGCGTGGAGCCCCAGATCGAGGGAGATTATCAGTGGTCTTGTATGTCTTCCATTTTCTAATTATTGCTCCCACAGTTGATTTGTTCACACCAAGCTGCTTGCCTATTGCAGATTCAGTCTTCCCAGCCTAGTGCAGGTCTACAATTTTGTTTCTGGTGTCCTTCGACAGATCTGTGGTCTTCACCATAGTGGAGTTTGGAGTGTGACTGTTTGAGGTTGTGGACAGGTGTCTTTTATACTGATAACAAGTTCAAACAGGTGCCATTGATACAGGTAATGAGTGCAGGACAGAGGAGCCTCTTAAAGAAGAAGGTACAGGTCTGTGAGAGCCAGAAATCTTGCTTGTTTGTAGGTGACCAAATACTTATTTTCCGCCATAATGTGCAAATAAATTCTTTCCAGATCAGCCAATGTGATTGTCTGGATTTGTTTTCTCATTTTGTCTCTCATAGTTGAGGTCTCCCTATGATGCCAATTACAGGCCTCTCTCATCTTTGTAAGTGGGAGAACTTGCACAATTGGTGGCTGACTAAATACTTTTTTGCCCCACTGTATATAAACAGCCGGACAGGAGCAGTGCAGAGGCGGGTGGCTGTTTATAAATGGCCCCCGCATTCCCTGCCTGTGGGCGCTCCCTGAGAGCGCACAGCACCGCGATTCGGTGCCCACTGTGTCCGGAGGGCACAGTGGAACACCGATCGCTGTACGGGACCTCTGTGTGAGGTCCCGATCATGTGATCAGTGATTGGCCAATCAGTGATCACTTGAACAGTAAAACGAGTCCTGAGCCATATTCCATTAAAAAATCTGATAATCACAAATGTATGTAACTTCTATAGCTGCTCAAAGTGTAAACATTTATAATTTGCCGTTTATTAGCTTTCTGGTTCAGTCCATCCTGTATTATGGGGCGTATTTATGGCAGAAAGTGAATGCCGCTATCTGCTAGGAACCACAATGTTACGTCACACCGCGGTCTGCATGTTACGCCACTCACAAAATGCAAGTCGCAGTGTTTTGCAGAGAGAACTTTGTGATTGAAGCAGTGGATTCAGACATGCTTGGGACAAACCTACGAGGTGGTATCAAAAAGTTTTGAGATTTAGTTTTGTAACACGCCAACAGTATGTCACAGGGAGCACCGACCTTAAAAATAAAAGTTGTGTGATTTATTATCTTACATAGAGAAGAGAGACAGCAGAAAAAAAAAAAGACCAAGAAGTCAATTGAGTCCCCCATTTCTATTTTTATTTTTTTCCTTTATAAGGCTGCACGTACAGTCACAGCGAGCACCGACCTTCATAAGTCAGTGTGCAAAAAGACATCGTCCTGTGTACATTGGGAGCTGTGCCACTGGTGCTATTCTGACCTCCTGTGTTACCTCTTTTGGTATTTCATCATGGAGAGCAAGTTAGAACAAAGAGCAAATGTGAAATTCTGTGTGAAACCGGGGAAATCGCTGGATCATTGAGAACTACAAGCCGATAACTGGTAAGGCTTTCGGGACTTGTAGATCGTTCATTTACAAAATACTGTGAATGAATGGGCAGCGCAGTGGCTAAATGGTTAGCACTTCCACCTGGCAGTACTAGCGTTGGTTTGAATCCCAACCACGGCACCACCTGCCTGGAGTTTGCATGTTCTCCCTGTGCCTGCATGGGTTTCCTCCAGATACTCCGGTTTCCTTCCACACTCCAAAGACATGCTGGTAGGTTAATTGGCTCCTGTCTACATTGTCCTAGTATGTGTATGTATGAATGTGAGTTAGGGACCTTAGATTGTACGCTCCTCGGGGGCGGGGCCTGATGTGAATGTACAATATATATGTAAAGCGCGGCGTAAATTGACGGCGCTATATAAGTACCTGAAATAAATAAATAAAACCCCAAAACAATTATATCTTTTCTGAAAGCAGAGGCCCTGGAAAGAAAAATGGGGCTAGTTGGAAATCGTTTTACGTTGCACACGGCTATTTATCAAAGGCATATTTTCAGGAAAAAAAATACACTAAAAACGTATTTTACTGCAAACAAACACAATATTATACCCACTTTTGGGGTAAAATATAAAAATGAGGTTGCCTTGAGTAAATAGATACCAAACACGTCAAGATGTAAAATTGCGTGCGTCAACCATCACCTTCGTACCTCCTCACCGTCAACAAGGCTCTCTTGTCGTTATTTACACTGGAGAAGCTGGACACTATTGCTCTCAACTTCCAATCTATAAAACGCTTCTTCGTGCAGTACTTAGGTCATTGGTTCAAATCCCAACCACGGCACCCCCTGCCTGGAGTTTGCATGTTCTCCCTGTGCCTGCGTGGGTTTCCTCCGGGTACTCTGGTTTCCTCCCAAACTCCAAAGACATGCTGGTAGGTTAATTGGCTCCTGTCTAAATTGGCCCTAGTATGTGTATGTATGAATGTGAGTTAGGGACCTTAGATTGTACGCCCCTTGAGGGTTAGGGACTGATGTGAATGTACAATATATATGTAAAGTGCTGCGTAAATTGATGGCGATATATATAATTTGCTCTTTGCAAATTGATCATGGACAGTGAGTTAGAACAGACGTGGTAACGCATATGTTCAGAACAGCACCAGTTGCTCAGCTCCCGATGTACACAAGACGATGTCTTTTGGCACAATGACTTATGAAGGTCAGTGCTCCCTGTGACTGTACATGCAGCCTTATAAATGTAAAAAAATAAATAAAAATGGGGGACTCAATGGACTACTTGGTCTTTTATATTTTTTTTTTTCCTGCTGTCTCTCTTCTCTAGGTAAGATTATAATCACACGACTTTTACTTTTACATTTTTTTTTTTTTGTAATATTGGTTTGAACAACTCGTTTTTAACGTTTTTATAAAAGATCATTAAAGTGGTTGTAAAGCACTCTGCAGGAAGTTCGACATTATGACATGCGCTGGCAGGATCAACAAGTACAAACTTGGATAAAGGGAGAACTTTACAGCCATTATATAATGGAAGGAGAATGTATTTGTAGAAGGATTATTGATTTTTGGGTGGAATTCCACTTTAACCCCCCCGGTTCACATCTATGCGGCCGTGCTTTGCGCGGGTACAAGAGCCCATTGATTTGAATGGACGCCCATGACACGCAGGGAAGTCTCTGCACTACTTTGGAAAACGCAGTCGAGGTTTCCAGTACGGTTGCGTTTTCCAGTGCGGGCGGCGTGCCATTAGAACTAATGACCCCCGCCCGCGGGTCCGCAATTCTCTGTGCGGGTGGTGAAGCTGCACGGATTTCCATGCGGATCTGCAGCGGCACCACCCGCACAGAGGTGAACCTAGGGCAGGGGTCTGCAACCTTTAAGACATAAAGAGCCACTTGGACCCGTTTCCGAGAGGGAAAAAAAGACTGGGAGCCGCAAAACCATTGCAACATTTAAAACAAATCCGACACTGCATATATTGCAAAAAACGCTCTGGTCATGAAGGGGGTTTAAGGGCCCAGTAAGCAAAGGGTTAACCAGGGCCACAGTGTATCGTCATAATCACAATCATAGCCTTAGGTCAGTGGTGGGCAACCTTTTTTTTCGAGTGAGCCAAATCTCGCCAAAACCACGATTGAAATTTATTTTGAGAGAAACATTTTTAAAACTGAAAATACATCCCCCATATAGTAATTCATCCCCCATATAGTAATTCATCCCCATATAGTAATTCATCCCCCATATAGTAATTCATCCCCCATAGTAATTCATCCCCCATAGTAATTCATCCCCCATAGTAATTCCCCCCATAGTAATTCATCCCCCATATAGTAATTCATCCCCCCTATAGTAATTCATCCCCCCCCATAGTAATTCATCCCCCCTATAGTAATTCATCCCCCATAGTAATTCATCCCCCCTATAGTAATTCATCCCCCCTATAGTAATTCATCCCCCCTATAGTAATTCATCCCCCCTATAGTAATTCATCCCCCATAGTAATTCATCCCCCCCCATAGTAATTCATCCCCCCCATAGTAATTCCCCCCCCCTAGTAATTCATCCCCCCCATAGTAATTCATCCCCCATAGTAATTCATTCCCCATATTGTGTGAATTCACTTACCTTTGCTCCGCGCGTTCCTCTCGCCGTGTTCCCGCGCCGTTCTGGTCTTCAGGGCGGACTGTGAGAGGAGAGGAGTTCGTCACGCTGCCCCGCCTACATCCGGGTTGCCCCGCCTACATCCTGACAGCCAATGTTTGCCAGCGGGCGCCCGGCACACAGAAGATCTGCATTAAAAGAGCCGCGGCTTGCCGACCCTTTTGCCTGTCACCTGGTGGGCAGTGTGCTCCGGAGCCGCAGGAAAGGTGAAAAAAGCCGCATGCGGCTCCGGAGCCGCGGGTTGCCGACACCCGACCTAGGGTAACTCTTGAGTCAGCTTGAAAATTTGTATTTTCATTTTGACTTTCCTGGTCTGTATGTGTTCTGAGATTTGAGCTCAAAGTCCTGAACTAGGGGTGGACAGGCAGAAAGCATCATGGGGTCTACATGCACCTTAACCTCCTCGGCGGTCTGATTATTTCCGATTTTTTTGTGCTGAAAGCGGTACATTTTTTTGCATGGAAAGATGTCGTTTTTTTATTGTAGGCTGTAATATTTAGGAATAACTCACTGAAATCTGTCCGAACAAGAGTCTAGTAAACATCCCGGGTAGGATAAAATTTGAAACACGAAATCATAAATTATAATTTAATAAATAATCATAAAAAATAATATAATAAATTTAATTCAATAATATAATCAAACCAAAAACACTGAAATGTGAAATATAGCGCCAAGTTCGCACATCGCTGAGCTCAGTCGCAGAATCGTTTTCAGTGTCTGATGAGGAATTTCCCCCACGAATCATTATCACTCAATTCTGCAAGTGGTTCTGATTTACTATCGCTGTTCTCTAGCCGGTCTAAAACCGCGTCTGACCTAAAGGGACGCTTTTTGGACGCCATGGACGTTTCTCAGTTTCCAGGCAGAAAGAACAGTAAAAATGCAGGCAGGGCGCCGGACAAAGCACTCGGGACAAAATGTATGTGAAATGGTTTGAAACAGCAATGTTTTACTATGTAATAGTCATTTTTAAAAATGTCAAATTTGCCGCTGGTTCCGGCGCCCGTACGTCCCAACGTCACAGGGACCGGAACACGGAAGCCGGATGCCGGCATCGGCCGGAGGAGATGGTCGGGGACGCTGCAGGGGACACATCGTGGGAGCGAAGGACAAGGTAAGTGCTGAGCAACGCCGCATGGTAAGCCCGAGTGTAGCTCGGGGGGGTTACCGCTCTTGGTACCAAAATTTTACCCCGAGCTACACTCAGGAATACCTCTAAGGAGGTTAAGCCGGCCATACACGGGTCAAATTCTGAACACGTTTTCTTTCTAAGAATTTTCGTTCGAATTTCCCACCATGAGTGGGTCACAAAAACGGCCGATTTTCGTGTGACCATCGAATTTGAGCGATCGGGTATGTTGGAAATTGTTTGAAAAACGAACGAATTTTGAATCAATGATGGGAGAACCGTGCGAGAAATATAAAGCGGTCACCTGGAAAGAAAAGAAAATTCTTGGCCACGAAAATTCTTTTCTGTAGCAACATGAGGAGAAATTGAAGGCTTGATTGGTTGAATTTCAAAATCAATGGTGGCGTCGTCGTATTACAGAACGCACTAAATTCCAGATTTTCTAAATAATTCGTTCGGAATTTGAGCCGTGTATGGCCTGCATTTAGTCCAATTTTCCATTAAACATCCTCAGACACCACCTGAGAATTTATATTTACCTACTGTATGAATGTTTAACCCCTTTGCTGCCAGGTCTGTACGTCGTACAGAGCCGACAGCGGCGATGGTGGGGCGTTGCAATCCAGTGGCTGCAGCCACAAGGATTGTGCCTAAAACTGACAGGCGGACGCAGCAGTGATGAAAAAAAAAATTAAGTACAAAAAACTTTTTTTTTTTTTTGGGAAAAAAATAGTTACACCTAATGTTCTTGGCTGCAACTTTCATTTTTTACAATTAAACAAAAAGCTAAAATTTTCTTTTCGAAGGGATATTATGTGCTTGGCTGTAACTTTATTTTTTTTACAATTAAAAAATGATTTTTTTTTTTTTTTTAAATTTTTTCATCACATAGGGGACAAAGTTCCTTTTTATGTGATGATTGTTGGTGACAGGTTCTCTTTATTGAGGCATCCAAAGTCTAAAAGACCCTGAATGTCTCCCCTGTACTCCACTGAATGAAATGCAGTGCACACCGCACCGCATTACATTCCTTCCTGACCTCTATGGCCAGGAAATCTGTCAACGGGGACCCGGAAGTGACATCATAACATCACTTCTGAGTCAGGACAAGGAGGGGAGCGCATGTGCCTGTTCTGCTTCCTCCCCTCCAGCCGAGGGTGGTAACAAAGTCCCTTATGTGATGATTTTTGGTGACAGGTTCTCTTTGAGACATCCAAAGTCTAAAAGACCCTGAATGCCTCCCCTGTACTCCACTGAATGTAATGCAGTGCACATCGCATCGCGTTACATTCTTTCCCAATCTCTACGTCTGGGAAATCTGTCAAAGGGGACCCGGAAGTGACGTCATAACATCACTTCCGGGTCAGGAAGTGGGCGTGCTCGCTTTCCTCCTTCATCTCTAGCCGGCGGTGGTGAACCGGGCCCGCAGATGGGCAAGCAGAGCCTGGAAGACTTCATGCAGGCGGGGGGGGGCGGAGGCTGGCACTGTGGGCTGTGTGGATGCAATCCGCTGTAGCGCTACCACCCGAATGCTTCCACCTGACAGGTGAGCCCTGCTGCTTTCCCCGCAGCAGGGCTGAAGGTGAAAATTAACTGCCTGCCTGGAACTACATGTCCCGGCATCGGGCGATAGGAATTCAACATCTCTGAATAAACGTAGTATGTGATTACATATCCTAGGCTGGTGTCATGTTCTCACATGGCTTTCTGTATAACTTGTGAGACTTGTCCAGCACATTGGAACAGCATTCAGGCTCAAAGCATTGTCTGATTTTCAGTGCCGCAGATCTTTTACAGTCTCGTTCACTTGGGCGTACACCCCTTCAACGGCCGTATCTACCCCCAGGGGGGATGCAATGAGGTTCTGTGCATCTCCCATGTAGGCAGTCCCAATCATGTCAGTTGGATTGCAGTGGAAGAACGGATACAGCTGAATGCAGATAGTGTGAGTTTGGGGACATGCACCAGCACCCACATGGATGTCCATTAATATGGCCGACTGTATATCGGTCTGCAATGGACATTTTTTTTTTTTTTTGGGTCACGCATGCACTTTTTTTCCCAGTAGTGAAATGGAAAGTATTTGCCTTTAAAGGGAAGATAATCAATAAATGAAATGGAAATTTTGATATTTTTGGTTTAAAAAAAAAAAAAATCCGAATAAGTGTATATTATTTGGGAAAATCCCTCCCGTAGGCTTGAGCTGGAAAATGCCTCCCGTAGGCTTGAGCGGGAAAATGCCTCCCGTAGGCTTGAGCGGGAAAATGCCTCCCGTAGGCTTGAGCGGGGAAAAATGCCTCCCGTAGGCTTGAGCCGGGAACGCGGCCCTCCCGTAGGCTTGAGCCGGGAACGCGGTAGGCTTGAGCCGGGAACGCGGCCTCCCGTAGGCTTGAGCCGGGAACGCGGCCTCCCGTAGGCTTGAGCCGGGAACGCGGCCTCCCGTAGGCTTGAGCCGGGAACGCGGCCTCCCGTAGGCTTGAGCCGGGAACGCGGCCTCCCGTAGGCTTGAGCCGGGAACGCGGCCTCCCGTAGGCTTGAGCCGGGAACGCGGCCTCCCGTAGGCTTGAGCCGGGAACACTTGAAAATTGCTTGAAAATGGTGCTCTGCTTAATAATGTGGAACACCCTCCTTTAGTAGTTTTTCCTTAAATTGGGCTCACCGGCCAATCTAATTATCACAGGTGTCCGAGATTGTTTTCAGGGATCAAAAGAGCCCTGACACACAATGCCATCCATGAGTTACACTGAAAAACAAAATATTTCATCTTTGTGACACTTAAATAGAATTTGCATAATAATTTGAAACGGTGTATGTAAATGTATGTGGCTATATGTAGCTACAGTGCAGGAAATGCGTATTTGCTCCCCTGCTGATGTTGAATGTTCGCCCCTCACAAAGAAATGATCGGTCTAACAATGGAATGTTCTGTGTAACACTGAGAGACAGAATAGCAACAACAAATTCAGCAGAAATGCGTCTAACAAATGATGACTGATCTGCATGTTCATGAGGAAAATAAGGATTTGATCCCCTTCACAAAACATGACTTAGTACTTGGTGGCAAATCCCTTGTTGGCAATCACAGAGGTCAGATGTTTCCTGGAGTTGGCCCCCAGGTTTGCACACATCTCAGGAGGGATTTTGGCCCACTCCTCTTGGCAGATCCTCTCCAAGTCTTTAAGGTTTGGTGGCTGACGTTTGGCAACTCAAACCTTCAGCTCCCTCCACAGATTTTCAATCGGATGAAGGTCTGGAGACTGGCTAGGCCACTCCAGGACCTTAATGTGCTTCTTCTTGAGCCACTCCTTTGTTGCCTTGGCCTTGTGCTTTGGGTCATTGTCATGCTGGAACACCCTTTCACGATCCATTTTCAATGCCCTGGCTGAGGGAAGAAGGTTCTCACCCAAGATTTGACGGCACATTGCCCCGTCCATCGTCCCTTTTGATGCGGTGCAGTTGTCCTGTCCCCTTAGCAGAAAAACACCCCCAAAAGCAGAATGTTTCCACCACCATGTTTCACAGTTGGGATGGTGTTCTTGGGGTCATAGGCAGCATTCCTCCTCCTCCAAACACGGCGAGTTGAGTTGATGCCAAAGAGCTGGATTTTGGTCTCATCTGACCACAACACTTTCCACCAGTCCTCCTCTGCATCATTCAGATGTTCAGTGGCAGACGTTCAGATGGGCCTGGACATGTGCTTTCTTGAGCAGAGGGACCTTGTGGGCACTGCAGGATTTCATTCCTTGTCGGCGTAGTGTGTTACCAATTGTTTTCTTGGTGACTGTGGTTCCAGCTGCCTGGAGATCATTGACAAGATCCTCACGTGTAGTTCTGGGATGATTCCTCACTGTTCTCATGATCATTGACACTCCACCAGGTGAGATCTTGCATGGTGCACCAGACCTAGGGAGACTGACACTTGTTTTGTGTTTCTTCCATTTGTGAATGATTGCACCAACTGTTTGTCACCTTCTCACCAAGCTGCTTGGCCATAGTTTGGTAGCCCAGTCCAGCCTTGTGTGGGTCTACAACCTTGTCCCTGACATCCTTGGACTGCTCTTTGGTCTTTGCCATGGTGGAGACTTTGGAATCTGATGGTTTGATTGCTCCTGTGGACAGGTGTCTTTTATACAGGTAACAAAATGAGATTAGCAGCACTCCCTTTAAGAGACTGCTTCTATTCTCAGCTTATTAACTGTATGAGAGACACCTGGTAGCCAGAAATCCTGCTGAATGATAGGGGATCAAATCCTTCTTTCCCTCATGAACATGCAGATCAGTCATCATTTGTTAGACATGCATTTCTGCTGAATTTGTTGTTGCTATTCTGTCTCTCAGTGTTACAATACACCGAACATTCGATTTTTAGACCGATCATTTCTTTGTGAGGGGGCGAACATTCAAAATCAGCAGGGGATCAAATACTTATTTCTTTCATTGTATATGTAACTATATTTGTAGGTCTGTACTGTGCCAGCGAGCAGAGGTTCTGTTGGAAGCTTGTCTCGATGACCGGCATTTCATTCTTTGCCATTGATCGGCGGTGCTCCGGGTTACGTGTCAGCATTGCTGTGCTTGTCAGGACATGAACTGGCAAAGCAGCGCAGACGTGACACCCCAAGCCTTTGTGTTCCTGATATACAACCTATGACATATTTCACGGTATTCTGATATATAGATGTTAATGCCACGATTTGCATGCAGCCCATTTCCTTTTAAACGCAGGGCGAGCCCGAGGCTCGCAGCAGCCGCCCTGCAGCTTTTCCACGTGTGGGTGTCATCTCATTGTGACTCCGGTGATTCACACGACACGCCTTGAATTCACCTAAGTCCCCGATACGCCGCGCGTTGCGTCACCGTTCCTTGGCACCCGACATGCGAGACCTAATGACCTACAGCAAGTACAAAGATTGTTCTAGAAAGAAAAAGGTGCTCCAGCATTCGCAATACAGGATTTCCTCTTTAAAAACTTGGAATGTTGTTATGTCAATGGAATGAGGGCTCACTCCAAGGAACCTCTCCATGTCTAGTGATCACGGCACACCTCACTAATCTCTGTGTGCGTCCAGCTCTCTCCAAACATCACATCCTCCCGTCTGTGACTGGAATGTCTCCCTCTCGGCGGGATCACTCATTGTATTGCTCTTTATAGAAAGTGGGCGATATAAGGCAAAACCCCCCCAAGGGCCACATTTGTACACGAAACCCCCCCCCCCCCCCCCCCCCCCTGTAGAATGTCTTCACCTGCTTGTCCCGGCCTGCCTGAGCTTCTGCTGTCTTCTCTCATTCTTTGTTCTTCTTCTGGCCAGGCCACATTTAAATTGTAGCTGTGTGTGTCTCTGACCTTTACCCTGTCCTCTGTACAGAAAGGAGTATGCTCTAAAAGGCTAGGCAACCTGCGTCTCTCTAGCTGTTGTGGAACTACATTTCCCATGAGGCATTGCAAAGATTACAAAGTGACAGTTACAGCTATGACTTGCATGAGGCATGATGGAACTTGTAGGCCTGCGGCTCTCAGGTTGCCTACCCCTGGGCTAGGTTCATATGTGTGCGGGTGGTGCGGCCGCGGATCCGCACGTGAAAATCCACCACCCGCACAGAGGAATGCGAACCCGCGGGTGCCATTAGATCTAGTGGCACGCCGCCCACACTGGAAACCGCAACCGTACTGGGAACCTCGGCTGCGTTTTCAGAAGAAGTGCTGGGACTTCTTCCCTGCGTGTCCCGGGGCTCGGGAATCCATTCAAACGAATGGGTTCTCATGCCCCCGCAGAACATGGCCTGCATGGCTCCATATATGTGAACCGGGGGTAATGCCGGCCATAGATGGTTCGAAAATCGGGCGTTTTTTTGTTTTTTTTTTTTTTTTTTTTTTTTTTTTTTTTTTTTTTTTTTTTTTCGTCCGAAAGATTTCACGTTGGAAAATGCGTGGAAAACGACCGGTTTTTCATGTCAATGATCATCAAATCGTACGATCATTTCTTACTAAAAAAAAATATGCGCATGAGCCGTGACCTGGAAGGAACAGAAGTTTTGTCGGTTATATGGGGTGAACTTTATGACTCGGTCGGCCGATTTTCATAATAATTGGTGGTTACGTTGGTTTAACGAACGACCAGGGGCGGACTGACCGTTTGGAAACTCGGGCACCGCCCGAGGTCAGTAGTGGGCCCCATGAGATGCCCCTGGTACCTTTTTCATAGGCTTTTTTGAGTTTTGGGCAAGGACACAGGGGCCCCATGAGTTGTCAGTCCACCCCTGCGAACGACCGATGTTTCGTTTATCGGACAAAAAAAAAAAACGGCCTGTTTTCGAGCCGTCTATGGCCTGCATAAGACTGCTGACCCTTCTCACCTGTACCAGTTGTAGTTTTTTTTTTTTTCTCCGTGATTGGGGGAGGGGCATTGGAATGAAAATTCCAGATCAAATCTACACTGATGGCCTAAAATATGCAGAGCTGCTTATCTTTTATATTTGTAGACTTAGTAACCCCGTCAGTCATTGAAATGAATATAAAGTGATTTTAAAGGCTTTTTTTAACAAATGTGTATACTTAAAGCAGAGTTCCGCTCACGCTGTCAAAAATTAAAAGTCGGCAGCTACAAAAACTGTAGCTGCTGACTTTTAACCACTTCCTGTCCGGACACTTTCACCCCCTTCCTGTCCAGGGCAATTTTCAGCTTTTAGCGCTATCACACTTTGAATGACAATTGCGCGGTCATGCAACACTGTACCCAAATGAATTTTTTACCATTTTTTTGAGACGGATAAAGCTTTATTTTGGTGGTATTTATTCACCGCTGGGATTTGTATTTTTTTTGCTATGTAAATGAAATGTCCAAAAATTTTTTAAAGTGTTTTTTTTTTATAAAATTTTGCAAATAAACAATATTTCATCATAAATCTTAGCCAAAATTTATTCCGTTATCTTTTTAGTAAAAAAAAAAAAAAAAAATCCAAATTAGTTTATAAGCAAAAATTATAATTTTTAAACATTTTTTTTTTTACATTTTTATTTTATTTTTTTATATTTTATTTTTTTATTTTTTTTTTACATACTGTCACCCTAGCAGTACAGTGTCACCATGGTGACACTGTACTACTTGTGGGGGGTGTTGAAGATTTTTTTTTTTTTTTTTTTACACTGATTGCTTTTACACCCATATAGGATGTAAAAGCAATCATTTCTCTTTCTCTCTGGCTGCATTCTTGCACTCATTGAGAAGTACTGAGTGAGCTGTGATTGGTCACAGCTTGTCACATGGTACAAGGCTTTTGTGAATAGCCTTGTACCATGTGACCTCTGTGATCATTCACAGATTTCACACGTAGTAAGCAATGATGTCACAAGTGACATCTTGCTTACTACTTTGCATGTGATCACTGATTGGGTCCCGTCCGACGATCGGTGTTTCACTGTGTCCGAGGACACAGCGGGCACCGGATCGCGGTGCTGCGCGCTCCCAGGGAGCGCGCACAAGCAGGGTGCGGGGAGGCCGTTTATAGACGGCCACCCGACCCTGCAGTGCCACCGTCCGGCCGTTTATATACCACAGCCGGACGGGAAGTGGTTAAAAAAACAGCCACTTACCTGTCCCTCGGTCCCGTGGTGTGTCCCCCGCAGCTCGTTTCCCCAGCTATCTGGTGATCCAGGTGCTGGTATCTTCAGTGTGGGCACCCGGCTGTGACAGCTTGCGGCTTCCCAGCTGGGTGCCCACTGAGCATGTGCGAGTAGTGCTGCGCTTCATGAATGGCCCCGTGGTCTTCTGGGACCTGTCACGTGTTCCACAAGACTACGGGGAGGGAGGACAACTTCCACTTCAGATCGCCTAGGCCAGGGGTGTCAAGCTGGTGGCCCTCCTGCTGTTTGCAAAACTACGAGTCCCATCATGCTTCTGCCTGTGGAAGTCATGCTTGTAACTGTCAGTCTTGCAATGCCTCATGGGACTTGTAGTTTGGCAACAGCTGGAGGGCCGCCAGTTTGACACCTGTGGCCTAGGCGATCACAGTGGGAGTGGGTACCTGTCAAATTCTGGTATCCACTCCCCAAAGGTGCCAATCCTTAATGGGGAGCAGGAGACCAGTCTTTATTATTATTATTATTATTATTATTATTATACAGGATTTATGGCGTCAACAGTTTGCTCAGCGCTTTAAAATATAACGGGAGACAATACAGCAACAATACAGTTCAATACAAGAGGGATAGGAGGGCCCTGATCCTGGGAGCTTACAGTCTTTAAAGCGGAACTTCCCCTTTAGGGTGGAGCTCTCCTTTAACTGCTGTGTGCAGTGGTTTTGCACAGAGCAGTTCAGATCCTCCTTTTCTTTTGTTTCCCACCAGCTCTTTTGGCTCCTCCCTCCTGTCGGGTGCCCCCATATCAAGTAGCTTGCTATGGGGGCACTTGCTGCTCCGTGTGTCCATTCACACATGGAGCCGCTACTCTGCCTCTCCTCTTTGGCTGTGATTGTCAGCAGTGGGAGCCAATGGCTCCTGTATCTGTCTCAGCCAATGAGGAGAGGGAGTCCTGGGATATCCAAGAATCCAGTGCACATCACTGGATCGAGAAGGCTTAGGTGAGTATTAGGGGGGGCTGGGGCAGGATGCTGTATACAGGTTTTTTTACCGTCATGCATAGAATGCAAAAAAACCTTTATAACCACTTTTAAGTGGTAGTAAACCTCAGACATGAAATATGAAGAAAGCATATCCCTCTATAGTGTGTATTTGTCTCAGTCCAGAGCACCAAGTGTCATTTCTGTCTGCTGCCTCCTTCCTCTGCTATCAGCATGATTCACTTCTGACTCATATATATGTGATTTTGCACTCCCTGGTATAGGGGGCACGCTGCTTCTTCTGTGAATAGTCATAGCAGGAGCCAATCAACGGGTGCCAGCCAATGGATGAGCGCCAATACCAATAGATTTGCAAAGAGAGTGACCGGACACAGCTCTGCTTTGTTTACATCGATTAGCAGGGAATAAAATCCAGCAGATTGCCTAGTAAAACCACCACACCGTGTACACAAAAAAACTTAAGCACACAGTTAACCCTTTGATCACCCTAGATGTTGAATCACTACCCAGTCAGTATTATCAATACAGAGACATTGTATAATTTGAGCATTGATCACTGTATTAGTGTCACTGGTCCCCACAAAGTCTCAATGTCAGATCGTCCGCCACAAAATCGCAGTCCTGCTATAAGTTGCTGATCGCTGCCATTATGAAAAAAAAAAAAGTTCCAGTATGTATCCCATAGTTTGTAGACACGATAACCTTTGCGCAGACCGATCAATGTACGCTTACTATATATATATATATATATATATATATATATATATATATATATATATATATATATATATATATATATATATATATATATATATATATATATATATATATACATACATACATACAGTTGCAAGAAAAAGTATGTGAACCCCTTGGGATTACGTGGAGTTTTGCATGAATTGGGTATAAAATGTGCTCTGAACGTCATCTAAGTCACAACAATAGAAGAACACAGTCTGCTGAACATAATACTACACAAACATTAGATGTTGCCATGGTTTAATTGCACATAACATGTAAACATTCACAGTGCAGGGAGGAAAAAGTATGTGAGGCCGCTTCTTCAGAGGCGGATACCATTGACACTTCTTCAGAGGCGGGTACCATTGACGCTTCTTCAGAGGCGGGTACCATTGACGCTTCTTCAGAGGCGGGTACCATTGACGCTTCTTCAGAGGCGGGTACCATTGACGCTTCTTCAGAGGCGGGTACCATTGACGCTTCTTCAGAGGCGGGTACCATTGACGCTTCTTCAGAGGCGGGTACCATTGACGCTTCTTCAGAGGCGGGTACCATTGACGCTTCTTCAGAGGCGGGTACCATTGACGCTTCTTCAGAGGCGGGTACCATTGACGCTTCTTCAGAGGCGGGTACCATTGACGCTTCTTCAGAGGCGGGTACCATTGACGCTTCTTCAGAGGCGGGTACCATTGACGCTTCTTCAGAGGCGGGTACCATTGACGCTTCTTCAGAGGCGGGTACCATTGACGCTTCTTCAGAGGCGGGTACCATTGACGCTTCTTCAGAGGCGGGTACCATTGACGCTTCTTCAGAGGCGGGGGACCATTGACGCTTCTTCAGAGGGGGGGGGGGACCATTGACGCTTCTTCAGAGGGGGGGACCATTGACGCTTCTTCAGAGGCGGGTACCATTGACGCTTCTTCAGAGGCGGGTACCATTGACGCTTCTTCAGAGGCGGGTACCATTGACGCTTCTTCAGAGGGGGGGACCATTGACGCTTCTTCAGAGGCGGGGACCATTGACGCTTCTTCAGAGGCGGGGACCATTGACGCTTCTTCAGAGGCGGGTACCATTGACGCTTCTTCAGAGGCGGGTACCATTGACGCTTCTTCAGAGGCGGGTACCATTGACACTTCTTCAGAGGGGGATACCATTGACACTTCTTCAGAGGGGGATACCATTGACACTTCTTCAGAGGCGGGTACCATCGCAGTTCCGCTCACCCTGTCAAAAAATAAGTCAGCCGCTACAAAAACTGTAGCTGCTGACTTTTTAAAAATACAGCCACTTACCTGTCCCTCGATCCCGTGGTGTGTCCCCCGCAGCCCGTTTCAGCAGCCATCCTGTATTCCTAGAGGGCGGCATATTCAGTGTGGGCATCCGGCTGTGACAGCTTGCGGCTTCACAGCCGTGTGCCCTCTGCGCATGCGCGAGTAGCGCTGCGCTTCATGAATGGTCCTGTAGTCTTCTGGGACCTGTCACGTGTCCCAAACGACTACAGGGAGGTAGGGAGGACACCTTCCGTTTTCCGATCATCTTGGCGATCGGACCAGAAGTGGGAGCGGGTACCTGTCAAATTCGGGTACCCGCTCCGCCCCCCCAAAGGTGCCAATCCTTAATGGGGAGCAGGGGAGCAGTCCTTAAAGCTGAACTTCCCCTTTTATGTAATCTATGGCTTTTATGATCATGTTTAGCATTCATTCACTCAGGACCGCTCAGGGGTCTGTTTGCAGAGACGATGCCTGGAATTAACCAGCAAGGATCCTTTGAATTTCTGTTTTTATGAATGACCATGTGAGTCACTCTTCATATGGTTTGTGTTGTTTTTTGTTTTTTATTTTTTTCCTCTTCACTGAATTACTTTATTATTTTCTGGAATACTGTTTATAGCATCTCACCTTTACCCCTGAAGAAGATTCAAATGATACATTCAATGAATTGAAACGGGTTGGGGTTTTTCTCTTTGGTGATCTATAGCCTAATCATCTCCATCCACATCAAAATGTTGTTTTATGTATTGTCTGTTTTTTCATTGATATATAAAAAAAATACAAATTTATTGAACCTAGTACAAGATCTTTTTTCTTTTGTAGTTTTGGATCTTAAAGCGGAGTTCCACCTGAAAATTATTATTATTATTATACAGGATTTATATGGCGC
Source organism: Staurois parvus (assembly GCA_951230385.1). Lineage (NCBI taxonomy): Eukaryota > Metazoa > Chordata > Amphibia > Anura > Ranidae > Staurois > Staurois parvus. Next base: position 157,962 of record CATNWA010000073.1, on the reverse strand, counting down.
CAACAGTTTGCTCAGCGCTTTACAATATAAAGTGAGACAGTACAGCAACAATACAGTTCAATACACGGGGGTTCGAGGGCCCTGCCCCTTGGAGCTTACAATCTAGAAAAATAAAAGCCACTTACCTGTCCCTCGGTCCAGCGGTGTCCTCACCATGGCTGGTTTCACCAGCCGTCTTCTCTCCCTGGCGCCGCCATCTTCAGTGTTGGCACCCGGCTGTGACAGCTTGCGGCTTCACAGCCGGGTGCCCACTGCGCATGCGCGAGAAGCGCTGCGCTTTACGAATGGCCCCGTAGTCTTCTGGGACCTGTCACGTGTCCCAGAAGACTACGGGGAGGGAGGACAACTTCCAAAGTGGGAGCGAGTACCTGTCAAATTTTGGTACCCAGGGTACCCACTCCATTATCTGCTCCCCAAAGGTGCCAATCCTTTATGGGGAGCGGGGGGTGTAAAGGATTAAAGTGGAACATCCCCTTTTGGGTGGAGCCTCGCTTTAAAAAGTCCCTTTTTCTTCTCTGTAAATATCATTTTTGTATGATGTTGCACGAGCACACAATTGTCAGTAAAAGTACCGCAGCGCTGTATCACAAAAAGTGGCCTGGTCAAGAAGAAGGGGGGTAAATCTTCTGGAGGGCAAGTGGTTTAACCACATGCCGACCAGCCACTGTAGAAATACGGCGGCAGGGCGACACGGCTGGGCAAAACCACGTTTAAAAACGTGTGTTTTTTTTAAAATAGGTAGGGGGGGCACGCGCGAGGCGCGCCGCCGCCGCCCTACCTGTCCCGCCGATCACGGCCGCGGATGTCAGTCGCCGGGTCATTACCGGCTGTGTCCCGACGATTGGCGGCAATCGCTGACAGAGAGCACAGCTGCAGTAGCTGTGCTTTCTGTCAGTTCCCTGACAGCTCCAGGACACGCTTATCGGGACAGAAGAGTTTATCTCTCCCGATCAGCGGTGTTCCCTGCAGTACACCCCCCGCCCCCTAGTAAAACACTCCCCTCACACAGTTAACCCTTTCAGTGAATAATAAAGTTAACCCCTTCCTCCCCAGTGCCATTAGTACAGTGTCAGTGGTTTTTTTTTTTTTGCACTGATCACTGTATTGGTGTCACTGGGGATGTCAGTGACCCCAAGTCAGTACCTCCCAATGTCAGAATGTCTGCCGCAGTCCCGCCATAAGTCACTGATTGCCTCCATTAATAGTATAAAAAAAAATTAAAAATCCCAGTATCTTTCCCGCCATTTGTAAACGCTATAACTTTCACGTAAACCAATTAATTTACACGTATTGGGTTTTTTTTTTAGCAAAGACATGTCGCAGAATGCATTTTGGCAGAAATTTATGACTAAATTTTATTTTTAATTTTTTTTTTTTTTTCTGGACATGTTTTATAGCAAAAAGTCCAAAATTTTTTTTTTATTTATTTCCTCAAAATTGTCAGCCTTTTTTTTTTTTATAGCGCAAAAAATAAAAAATGCACAGGCGATCAAATACCACCGAAAGCTCAATTTGTAGGAAAAAAAAGGTTAAATTTAATTCATGTACCGTATTGCATGACCGCACAATTGTCAGTTTAGCGCAGCGCTGTATAGCAAACAAATGGCGTACATTGCAGTATCTATACCATAGTTTGTAGACGCTATAACTTCCACACAAAGCAATCAATATACACTTATTGGGATTTTTTTTTTTACCAAAAACATGGAGCAGAATACATTTTGGCCTAAATTTATAACCAATTTGAGTTTACTATATATTTTTTTTATAGCTCAAAGTAAAAAATATCGTTTTTTCTTCAAAATTTTTGGTCTTTTTTTGTTTATAGCGCAAAAAATAAAAAGCGCACAGGTGATCAAATACCACCAAAACAAAGCTCTATTTGTGTGAAAAAAGGACGTAAATTTAGTTTGGGTGCAGCATTGCATGACCGCGCAATTATCAGTTGAATTAGTGCAGCGCCGAGTAGCAAAAAGAGGCGTGGTCATTAAGGGGGGTAAATCCTCAGGAGGTCAAGTGGTTAGTCAGCAATTCCAGGATTTGTAGCTGCTGACTTGTTTTGTTTGGCAGATTACAGATACTGGATACATTGTCATGAACAGAATACAAAAAGCATAGAGATCTAGAAATGCGAAACCCGCAGCGTGGAAATCTTCACAATCTGGAAATGGCTACCGATACATTCCAGTACAGTCAGGTAATCGTGAAAAGCCAAACAACACAATGTGGGACTCTACGAGGAGGAATCTGGAGCACATCGGGAGGAATCCAGACCCTTGAAGAACTGAGGATGGAGTACATTCACTGCAGCTTTCTAAGGGCTCTGCTGGCTTTTTTTTTATTTTTTTTTTTTATCCACTTCCCACCATGTCATGTGACATCCTAGAGTTTTGGTGGTTATACTAGGATACTATGTGTAGTTAGTTATTTGGCCAGTGATGCTCTTTAACTTAAAAGCGATCCTGGTGGCTAAATAGCCACTTGATCGCTTTTACATGTGGCAGAAGGGTTTCCCCCCGCCACTTTCCGGTGCCTTTCTGGGCTCTCCTGTCCCTCCAGGGAACCCCGGACTGAAGCTGGCGGTTGTACCAGCTTGCCATAGAGACGGTTGAGGACTGGAGGTTCCCCAATCAGTGAGATCTATAATTCTAGTGCCAGACCTGTCTAAGGGCTCGTTCACACATTTCTAACTCTTGCCAAAAACCCCTATAGCCTTAGGCGTTTCGGAAGTGTTTTTAAATGCTCACCAAACGCCTTATGCGCATTTTTGTGGCGTTTGAGTGTGAAAACCGCACCAGGAATGGTATTAATGCTCCATAAACGTCTGCCAGGCGTTTGAGGAGCATCGCCATAGACTTGAATGGGAGGCTTCATCTCCTGACTCCACATGAGTCGTCAATTTTGCCCCGACTCTAACGCTTCAGTGTGTAGAATTTTCATTAAAGCGTTAAAAATGCTTCCCAAACACCTATCTAGCGCCTGCTAACGAAGCTAGTGTGAACTAACTAACTCTAAACTGGTAACCTATAGAGGCTTTATAAAACGTCAACTATGGAGATTTTTAGGTACCAGAAATTTGGTGCCATTCCACTGGCTGTGCAATTTTTGGTCGTTAACCTCCCTGGCGGTAATCCCGAGTGTGGCTTGGGGTTAATTTTCAGTGCAAAAAGCGGTAAACCCCGAGCCACACTCAAGATTACACTGTAATGTATTCCTCACTTACTTACCTTGTCCTGCGATTCCCCGATCCTTACCTTGTCCTGCGATTCCCCCGATCCTTACCTTGTCCTGCGATTCCCCCCGATCCTTACCTTGTCCTGCGATTCCCCCGATCCTTACCTTGTCCTGCGATTCCCCCCCTTACCTTGTCCCTCCTTACCTTGTCCTGCGATTCCCCCGATCCTTACCTTGTCCTGCGATCCCCCGATCCTTACCTTGTCCTGCGATTCCCCCCGATCCTTACCTTGTCCTGCGATTCCCCCGATCCTTACCTTGTCCTGCGATTCCCCCCGATCCTTACCTTGTCCTGCGATTCCCCCGATCCTTACCTTGTCCTGCGATTCCTTACCTTGTCCTGCGATCCCCCGATCCTTACCTTGTCCTGCGATTCCCCCGATCCTTACCTTGTCCTGCGATTCCCCCGATCCTTACCTTGTCCTGCGATTCCCCCGATCCTTACCTTGTCCTGCGATTCCCCCGATCCTTACCTTGTCCTGCGATTCCCCCGATCCTTACCTTGTCCTGCGATTCCCCCGATCCTTACCTTGTCCTGCGATTCCCCCGATCCTTACCTTGTCCTGCGATTCCCCCGATCCTTACCTTGTCCCTGCGATTCCCCCCGATTTACCTTGTCCTGCGATTCCCCCGATCCTTACCTTGTCCTGCGATTCCCCCCGATCCTTACCCTGCGATTCCCCCGATCCTTACCTTGTCCTGCGATTCCCCCGATCCTTACCTTGTCCTGCGATTCCCCCGATCCTTACCTTGTCCTGCGATTCCCCCGATCCTTACCTTGTCCTGCGATTCCCCCCCCGATCCTTACCTTGTCCTGCGATTCCCCCGATCCTTACCTTGTCCTGCGATTCCCCCCGATCCTTACCTTGTCCTGCGATTCCCCCCGATCCTTACCTTGTCCCGCGATCCCCCGATCCTTACCTTGTCCGATCCCCCGATCCTTACCTTGTCCCGCGATGATCCTTTACCTTGTCCCGCGATCCCCCCGATCCTTACCTTGTCCCGCGATCCCCCGATCCTTACCTTGTCCCGCGATCCCCCCCGATCCTTACCTTGTCCCGCGATCCCCCCCGATCCTTACCTTGTCCCGCGATCCCCCCCCCTTACCTTGATCCTCCTTACCTTGTCCCGCGATCCCCCCCCGATCCTTACCTTGTCCCGCGATCCCCCCCCCGATCCTTACCTTGTCCCGCGATCCCCCCCCGATCCTTACCTTGTCCCGCGATCCCGCCCCCCCGATCCTTACCTTGTCCCGCGATCCCCCCCCGATCCTTACCTTGTCCCGCGATCCCCCCCCGATCCTTACCTTGTCCCGCGATCCCCCCGATCCTTACCTTGTCCCGCGATCCCCCCCCCGATCCTTACCTTGTCCCGATCCCCCTCGCGATCCCCCCCCGATCCTTACCTTGTCCCGCGATCCCCCCCGATCCTTACCTTGTCCCGCGATCCCCCCCCGATCCTTACCTTGTCCCGCGATCCCCCCGATCCTTACCTTGTCCCGCGATCCCCCCCGATCCTTGCCTTGTCCCGCGATTCCCCCCCGATCCTTGCCTTGTCCCGCGATCCCCCCCGATCCTTGTCCCGCGATTCCCCCCCGATCCTTGCCTTGTCCCGCGATTCCCCCCCGATCCTTGCCTTGTCCCGCGATCCCCCCCCCTCGATCCTTGCCTTGTCCCGCGATCCCCCCGATCCTTGCCTTGTCCCGCGATCCCCCTCGATCCTTGCCTTGTCCCGCGATCCCCCCGATCCTTGCCTTGTCCCCGCGCGATCCCCCCGATCCTTGCCTTGTCCCGCGATCCCCCTCGATCCTTGCCTTGTCCCGCGATCCCCCTCGATCCTTGCCTTGTCCCGCGATCCCCCCTCGATCCTTGCCTTGTCCCGCGATCCCCCTCGATCCTTGCCTTGTCCCGCGATCCCCCTCGATCCTTGCCTTGTCCCGCGATCCCCCTCGATCCTTGCCTTGTCCCGCGATCCCCCTCGATCCTTGCCTCCCCCTCGATCCTTGCCTTGTCCCGCGATCCCCCTCGATCCTTGCCTTGTCCCGCGATCCCCCTCGATCCTTGCCTTGTGCGATCCCCCTCGCGATCCCCCCCCCTCGATCCTTGCCTTGTCCCGCGATCCCCCTCGATCCTTGCCTTGTCCCGCGATCCCCCCTCGATCCTTGCCTTGTCCCCGATCCCCCTCGATCCTTGCCTTGTCCCGCGATCCCCCCCCCTTGCCTTGTCCCGCGATCCTTGCCTTGTCCCGCGATCCCCCCCCCGATCCTTGCCTTGTCCCGCGATCCCCCCCCCGATCCTTGCCTTGTCCCGCGATCCCCCCCCCCCCGATCCTTGCCTTGTCCCGCGATCCCCCCCCCGATCCTTGCCTTGTCCCGCGATCCCCCCCCCCGATCCTTGCCTTGTCCCGCGATCCCCCCCCCGATCCTTTAGCTTGTCCCTTTGTCCCGCGATCCCCCTCGATCCTTAGCTTGTCCCGCGATCCCCCTCGATCCTTGCCTTGTCCCGCGATCCCCCTCGATCCTTGCCTTGTCCCGCGATCCCCCCCCCGATCCTTGCCTTGTCCCGCGATCCCCCCCCCGATCCTTGCCTTGTCCCGCGATCCCCCCCCCGATCCTTGCCTTGTCCCGCGATCCCCCCCCGATCCTTGCCTTGTCCCGCGATCCCCCCCCCCGATCCTTGCCTTGTCCCGCGATCCCCCCCCCCGATCCTTGCCTTGTCCCGCGATCCCCCCCCCGATCCTTGCCTTGTCCCGCGATCCCCCCCCACCCGATCCTTGCCTTGTCCCGCGATCCCCCCCCCCCGATCCTTGCCTTGTCCCGCGATCCCCCCCCCCCCCTTGTCCCGCGATCCCCCCCCCCGATCCTTGCCTTGTCCCGCGATCCCCCCCCCGGTCCTTGCCTTGTCCCGCGATCCCCCCCCCCCCGATCCTTGCCTTGTCCCGCGATCCCCCCCCCCGATCCTTGCCTTGTCCCGCGATCCCCCCCCCCCCGATCCTTGCCTTGTCCCGCGATTCCCTCCCGATGTCCTCCCACTGTGTCCCCCGGCCGATGCCGGCATCCATCTTCCGGATTCCCGCCGTTTCCGGGGTGGAACTGACGGGAGATTCAAAAAAGTAAAAACATGAAAATACATTGTAATCTGTTAGGATCTCATTACTGTATGAAACCATTTCCCCTCAGTTTTGTCCGGCGCCTGCCTGCATTTTTACTGTTCTTTCTGCCTTGAAACTGAGAAACGTCCATGGTGTCCAAAAAGCGTCCCTTTAGGTCAGACGCGGTTTTAGACCGGCTAGAGAACAGCGATAGTAAATCAGAACCACTTGCAGAATTGAGTGATAATGATTGGTGGGGGAAATTCCTCATCAGACACTGAAAACGATTCTGCGACTGAGCTCAGCGATGTGCGAACTTGGCGCTCTATTTCACATTTCAGTGTTTTTTGGTTTGATTATATTATTGAATTACATTTATTATATTATTTTTTTATAATGATTTATTATACTATTATTTATTTTGTGTTTCAAACTTTATCCTCCCCGGGATGTTTACTAGATTCTTGTTTGGACAGATTTAAGTGAGTGATTCCTAAGAATTACAGGCCTACAATATAAAACAACAAATTTCCATGCACAACAATGTACCGCTTTGATATTCAAAAATTGACATTATAATCAGACCTCCAGGGAGGTTAAAGGGCTCATGTACACTGCAGCTGATAAACTCACGTTCAGGAGCTGTTCAGCGTTTTTTTTTTTCTGCAGCCCCTGAACTCTCCCTAATGTTTTCCTATGTGTCCGTGTACACATCTTCGTTTACAGTAGTTTACAGGCATTTGAGTTTACAGTCGTTTTTTTGAACGCACCAAACTTGCGTTCAGCAGTCGATTGCAAACGCAAAAGGCTTGTAAATGCGGCAAATCACGTTTATAAGCATTTGCATCTGAAATTTTTTTTTTAATGCTTCCAGTTCTCGATGCTGTCCTGAGCCTTTTTTCATCATGAAAAATGCATGTAAAGCATTTTCAAGGTACTCAGATTTACAAAACACTGAACACAGGACGTTCCTTCCCCAAGCTTGTCACACATTGTAATGACCAATTCACACCTCAGACCTCTCCCACCCTTGGAAACAAAAGATATGTTAATGACCATTCACACCTCAGACCTCTCCCACCCTTGGAAACAAGATATGTTAATGACCATTCACACCTCAAATTCCTCATGAAGACCCCCTGCCAGGTGACCTTAATGACTCCACCAGACACCTTTCCCACCCTTGGAAAGAAAAGAAATGTCAATGAGCAACTCCCACCTAAGCTAATCTCAACACATACTGCTGTCTCTGCTTCTACTCTCTGTATTTCTCTGAAACAGTCAGAAATAGTTAATAATTTACCACTTTTCAGTGTATTCTGGGCATTTGGGAGGTTCTCCTGTGCTTATCTTTAAAATACGCTTCTAAATGCAACCGCACATAAATGCGCGTAAACGTGGCTAAACAGACGTTTTTTAACCTAAATTTTCCAGCAGTCAGTTTCCATCGTTCAGAAGTGCCCCGTGTACATGGAGCAAAAGGGTTAAAGTGAGTTAAGAGCTTGCACAACCGTTTTTACTCATTCTCTTTGTAATAAATTGTCCATTCACCTAGGCTGTGGCTGGCTTCCGTGTTCTGTCACCCCTGTAAATGATGAGTGACTGTGGTGTAGTGTAGGCAGACCTGTCAGACTGGTGCGGCCGGTGAAGGAGGATTACAGTAAACTGCGGCTGGTTTTGTTCCGGGAGTCGGGACGCTCAGCCCATTCATATTCTAGTCCTCAGCAATGCGCTGAATTTTTTTTTTTTAAACCTTTTGTGTAACATTGAATGACGTAAAGGCTTTATTCTGGATCTTCGAGTAGAATTGCTTAAAGGATAGGTTCACCTTTTGACTAAAAATAGTAAATGCATATTTTTTTTTTTTTTTTTTTGCAGGTAAAAAAAAATGTGCATTGATTATTTTTGGTTACAGGAGCTTGTAAAGCAGTGCTTTTCAACCTGGGGGGGTCGAACGACCCTTTCACAGGGGTCACCTAAGATCATTGGAAAACACATTTCCAATGTGTAAGAGCAGCTACAGTGTGGAAGAGCAGCTACAGTGTGGAGAGCAGCTACAGTGTGGAGAGCAGCTACAGTGTGGAGAGCAGCTACAGTGTGGAGAGCAGCTACAGTGTGGAGAGCAGCTACAGTGTGGAGAGCAGCTACAGTGTGGAGAGCAGCTACAGTGTGGAGAGCAGCTACAGTGTGGAGAGCAGCTACAGTGTGGAGAGCAGCTACTGTGTGGAGAGCAGCTACTGTGTGGAGAGCAGCTACTGTGTGGAGAGCAGCTACAGAGCAGCTACTGTGTGGAGAGCAGCTACTGTGTGGAGAGCAGCTACTGTGTAGAGAGCAGCTACAGTGTTGAAAGCAGCAGTATTGGAGGTTAAAACGACACTTCATGAATTATAATTACTGGGTAAATAATGTTTGGTTGGGGGTCACCACAACATGAGGAACTGTATTAAAGGGTCGCGGCATTAGGAAGGGTGAGAACCACTGCTGTAAAGCATCACAAAAGGACAGGCAAGCAGACAGGATGAATCCAATGAACTACCAGGGTGCTCCACAATGCCATGGTAGTTCATTGAGAACTACAAACGCTAAGGCTGCTGGGACTTGTAGTCCATTCACAGAACACTGAATGAATGATGCGGTCATGTGGGCGGAGCTTTCACTTGGATAAGGTCACCTTTGGGGAAAATGTCACTCGTTTTTAGGGTGCAACATGTAACGTTTCCAATGTTGCCCCCCCCCCCCCTTTTTCCAATGGGAAAAAGTTCCCCGTACTAGCTGTCACTTTTTAAAAACAGAGCGGCCGTGCGGAGCTCCGCCCACACTGCTGCATCATTTATTTCAGGTATTATACAGGATTTATATATTATTATTATTATTATACAGGATTTATGGCGCCAACAGTTTGCTCAGCGCTTTACAATATAAAGGGAGACAATACAGCAACAATACAGTTCAATACAAGAGGGATAGGAGGGCCCTGATCCTGGGAGCTTACAATCTAGGAGGTACTTGTATAGCGCCGTCAATTTGCACAGCACTTTACATATATGTGTTGAACTGGATGGACTTTTGCCTTTTTTTCAGCCAGACTAACTATGTAACTATATATTGTACATTCACATCAGCCCCTAACTCTCAAGGGGCGTACAATCTAAGGTCCCCCAACCCTCAAGGGGCGTACAATCTAAGGTCCCCCAACCCTCAAGGGGCGTACAATCTAAGGTCCCCCAACCCTCAAGGGGCGTACAATCTAAGGTCCCTAACTCACATTCATATATACACATACTAGGGACAATTTAGACAGGAGCCAATTAACCTACCGACATGTCTTTGGAGTGTGGGAGGAAACCGGAGTACCCGGAGGAAACCCACGTAGGCACAGGGAGAACATGCAAACTCCAGGCAGGTGGTGGTGTGGATGGGATTCGAACCAATGACCGGAGTACTGCCAGGCGGAAGTGCTAACCACTTAGCCACTGTGCTGCCGTATCATTACACAATATTGATACATCTTGATAATTTGGAGGAATAGTGAGTCCTAATATAGTAGTTTTTACGTCAAGTGATTTTATGTGATAAAGGGTAACAAAAACATTGTGTAAATTTATTTTATGTTCAAGTCTTTTCCGTACGTTGCCTTAGAAAGCCATGTGAAAAATTGGAATTTTTGGGTCTATAGTTATCAGGGGTTGGACTCCATTATGGAAACACCAGGTAAAAAAGAATGAAATCGTTACCTAATATGGTGTTCAACCGCCTTAGGCATCCAAGATGAATTGACAAATAGAAGTCTTGGATGGTGGATAATGGAATCTGATATCACTCTTCATGCAAAAAGTGTTCCAGCACTCTGAGATGCCGGAGGCGTAAAACGAGCCTGGACCTTGTTCTCTAAAATTGACCATAGTGGCTCCATGATTAGGAGGTTCGGCGACTACGTCGGTTAGGGAAGGTATGATACTTTGCTCACCAGACCATAATTTGATGACTCCAGAGGTCAATCCAGTGACAATCGGAGAATTATCGTCCTGGTAAATGGCTCTTCAGGAAGCAATGTCTGCACCATGTGGTGCCCATGGTTGGCCAACATTTGTACATAGTCCCGGCAGTGACTCTACCTTTCAAGGTGATGATGGGGCCTGCAGAATACCAAGATACAGTGAAGGAAATGCGTATTTGTTCCCCTGCTGATTTTGAATGTCCACTCATTTGGTCTAAAAATCGAATGTTCGGTGTATTGTAACACTGAGAGATAGAATAGCAACAAAAAATTCAGCAGAAATGCGTCTAACAAATGATGACTGATCTGCATGTTCATGAGGGAAATAAGTATTTGATCCCCTTCCCAACACATGACTTAGTACTTGGTGGCAAATCCCTTGTTGGCTATCACAGAGGTCAGACGTTTCCTGGAGTTGGCCCCCAGGTTTGCACACATCTCAGGAGGGATTTTGGCCCACTCCTCTTGGCAGATCCTCTCCAAGTCATTAAGGTTTGGTGGCTGACGTTTGGCAACTCGAACCTTCAGCTCCTTCCACAGATTTTCAGTCGGATTAAGGTCTGGAGACTGGCTAGGCCACTCCAGGACCTTAATGTGCTTCTTCTTGAGCCGCTCCTTTGTTGCCTTGGCCGTGTGTTTTGGGTGATTGTCATGCTGGAACACCCATTCATGACCCATTTTCAATTCCCTGGCTGAGGGAAGAAGGTTCTCACCCAAGATTTGATGGTACATTGCCCCGTCCATCGTCCCTTTGAGGTGGTGCAGTTGTCCTGTCCCCTTAGCAGAAAAGCATTCACTGTAACGGCTGACCAAGCCATGAATGCGACGTCACCACGCTTTACCGTTGGCACAAGACGGTCCTGATCATAAGCTTGGGATGGTGTTGTCCACATGTAGACCTGTCCGGTGGTTGGGGACAGTGTGAAGCTCGATTCATCGCACCATATTGCAGTCTTCCATCAATCGATCGTCCACGGTTTCTGGGTGTTGCACCACTCTCTTCTTCTGAGCATTAATATCGCTCACTAGTGGTTTGGCATCTGCAGCTCGCCTGCGATTGTTCTGCTTATGGAGTTCCCTCCCCATCGTTTTTGTGGACACGGTCTTTGGAAGACTGAGATTGAGCTCTGCAGTCACTTTTGCAACAGTTGTTTTCTTACCGGGTCACAATCCTGCGCAATGTCCTTTTAGTCTCTTTCAGTCAGTGGACCGCGTTGACCGCGCTTATGTTTATCTGATGATGTTTTCCTCGGAAACTGTATAAGCCACCATAACCTTTTGAATACTGGACCTCGCGACACACCAAATAAATGGGTGACTTCACCCTAGGTTCACATCTGTGCGGGTGGTGCCGCTGCGGATCTGCACGAAAATCCGTGCATCCGCACAGAGGCCTGCGGACCCGCGGGCGGGGGTCATTAGTTCTAATGGCAAGCCGCCCGCACTGGAAAATGCAACCGCACTGGGAACCTCGGCTGCGTTTTCCAAAGAAGTGCAGGGACTTCTCTGCATGTGACAGGGCACGGGAGTGCATTCAAATGAATGGGCTCTTGTCCCCGTGCAAAACACGGCCCGCACGGCCGCATGATGTGAACCGGGGGTCATTCACAGAGGCACCAGCTAAGCTGCACCAACAATTTTCTCTCTTTGAAGCTCAGTAAGCTCTGACAGGACTCCGTATTACTAGCAACGCATGCAGTGAATGAGGAAAGTGAGGCTCCCCGTTTGTTAGCTAGGTGTCTCATCACACAGCGGAAGCAAAAGAATGTTGCATCATTTCCGCTTTCAACGTGAAACATGTCACTGTGACACCTGCATATAATGTAGTGTTTCCATTATTTTTTCCAACCCCAATTATACTATGATTTTTTTTTTTGTTTACAATCTATGGGATTAGAGTTTTTGTGTGTGGTTTTTTTTTTTTTTTTTTTTTTTTCCTTTTAGTTTGTGTGGGAGTGCCTCTTGATAATTTCCATCGTGCTCAAATTTCCCTTTAGATAGTAGCAGGTCAACCTGTATGGCCATATGTATGTTTCGATGTGGTTTAATAAACACAACAGTAAATCTTTACCATTTTTTTTTTTTGCTTACAATCTATGGGATTAGAGTTTTAATGTGTGCTTCTTTTTTTTTTTTTGTTTGTTTGGGAGTGCCTCTTGATAATTTCCATCTCGATGCGCAAAGTTCCCTTTTAGATAGTAGCAGGTCAACCTGTATGGCAATATGTGGGCAGTACAGTGGCTAAATGGTTAGCACTTCCGCCTGGCAGTACTGGGATCGTTGGTTCGAATCCCAACCACGGCACCACCTGCCTGGAGTTTGTATGTTCTCTCTGTGCCTGCGTGGGTTTCCTCTGGGTTCTCCAGTTTCCTCCCACACTCCAAAGACATGCTGGTAGGTGAATTGGCTCCTGTTCAAGTTGGCCCTAGTATGTGTATGTATGATTGTAAATAAGGGACCTTATATTGTACACCCCTTGAGGGTTAGGGACTGATGTGAATGTACAATATATATGTAAAGAGCTGCGTAAAATTGACAGCGCTATATAAGTACCTGAAATAAATAAAATAAATGTTTCGATGTGATTTATTAAACACAACACTAAATCTTTACCATTTTTTTTTTTTTTTTTTTGCTTACAATCTATGGGATTAGAGTTTTAATGTGTGCTCTTCTTCTTTTCTTTTTTTTTTGTTTGTTTTTGGGAGTGCCTCTTGATAATTTCCATCACGATGCTCAAAGTTCCCTTTTAGATAGTAGCAGGTCAACCTGTATGGCCATATGTGGGCAGCACAGCGGCTAAATGGTTAGCACTTCCACCTGGCAGTACTTGGGTCGTTGGTTCAAATCCCAACCATGGCACCACCTGCCTGGAGTTTGTATGTTCTCCCTGTGCCTGCGTGGGTTTCCTTTGGGTACTTCAGTTTCCTCCCACACTCCAAAGACATGCTGGAAGGTTAATTGGCTCCTGTCTAAATTGTCCCTAGTATGTGTATGTATGAATGGGAGTTAGGGACCTTAGATTGTACGCCCCTTGAGGGTTAGGGACCTTAGATTGTACGCCCCTTGAGGGTTAGGGACCTTAGATTGTACGCCCCTTGAGGGTTAGGGACCTTAGATTGTACACCCCTTGAGGGTTAGGGACCTTAGATTGTACACCCCTTGAGGGTTAGGGACTGATGTGAATGTACAAATATATATAGTAAAGCGCTGCGTAAAATTGATGGCGCGTATATAAAGTACCTGAAATAAATATCTGTTTCGATGTGATTTAATAAACACAACACTAAATCTTTACCATTTTTTTTTTCCATTGCAGTGGTGCTGATCGGTGATTCTGGAGTTGGAAAAAGTAACCTCCTTTCTCGCTTTACCCGTAATGAGTTCAATCTAGAGAGTAAAAGCACCATCGGTGTGGAATTTGCTACAAGGAGCATCCAAGTGGACGGTAAAACAATCAAAGCTCAGATCTGGGACACGGCCGGACAGGAGAGATACCGCGCAATCACCTCTGCGTGAGTCACGATGATGTGGGACTGACAGGGTGGGGGCAATACGGGGTATAATTCTGCGCATTTAGCAACTTTTTTCCTTTTTTATTTGCTGTGTTCATGCCAGATTCTGCACAGTTCTGCCTGTTTCATAAGCAAAGCACCCATTAGATTCACTCCTTAGGAGCTGACTCGGCGTCTCCTCTCCTTCCAGGTACTACCGAGGAGCTGTAGGTGCTCTGCTGGTGTATGATATCGCCAAGCATCTTACCTATGAAAATGTGGAAAGGTGGCTGAAAGAGTTGAGGGACCACGCGGACAACAACATCGTCATCATGCTGGTGGGCAACAAAAGCGACTTGCGCCACCTGAGAGCAGTGCCGACCGATGAGGCCCGAGCATTTGCAGGTTATTTCACATTTTTATACATTATTCTGAAATGTACTATACGGTTTAACCCCTCGCCTACCGGGCACTTCTACCCCCTTCCTGCCCAGGCCAATTTCTAGCTTTCAGCGCTGTCGCACTTTGAATGACAATTGCGCGGTCATGCAACACTGTACCCATATGAAATTTTTAGCATTTTTTTGTGACAGATAGAGCTTTATTTTGGAGGTATTTAATCACCTCAGGGTTTTTTATTTTTTCTTAAACCAAAAACCACTGAAAATTTTGAAAAAAACAATGTTTTTTTTTAGTTTTTTGTTATAAAACTTTGTAAATAAGTGATTTTTCTCCTTCACTGATGTGCGCTAATGAGGCTGCACTGATGTGCGCTAATGAGGCTGCACTGATGTGCGCTAATGAGGCTGCACTGATGTGCGCTAATGAGGCTGCACTGATGTGCGCTAATGAGGCTGCACTGATGTGCGCTAATGAGGCTGCACTGGGGCACTGATGAGGAGGCACTGGTAGGCGGCACTGATGGGCACTGACAGGCAGCACTGACATAGGTGACATTGAAAGGCAGCTCAGATGGGCACTGATATGTGGCATTGATGTGCACTGATGGGCACTGGCACAAGGCACTGATGAGCACTGACACAAGGCACTGATGGACACTGACAGGTGGCACTGCTGGGGCTTCACTGATCATCAGGGCACACTGATCATCAGTGCCCTGATGATCAGTGTACATGTCCCCTCCGCGGAAAGCCGATTACCGGCTCTCCTCTCCTGTGACAGCTCGTGAAGAGAGAAATGCAGATAACCGGCATTTCCCTGTTTACATGTGATCAGCTGTGATTGGACACAGCTGATCACATGACTGAGCCGACATCATCGGCTCTTTCTGTGATCGGTGATCCGCTGTGTCCAAGGGAGACACAGCGCACCGCCGATCGCCGCGCTGCACGCTCCCGAAGCCGCGCATGCGCAGTGAGAATGGGAGGGCATCATATGACGTCCTCCCAGAAAGAGAGAACCACCTTGCACCCGTCATATTACTATATGGCAGGCGGTAGGCGGTTAAATTAACCTCTTCGCGCCGGCCGCACGCATATGGGCGGCCTCCCGGCGTCTGGGCCTTGACGCCGAGCGGCCGCACATTTACGTGCAGTTAAGAAAAACATATGTGCTGAGAACGCTTCCTGCACACATGTCCAGGCTGGGGAAAGATCCTGGCTTTAAAGTCGGGATCCACCCCAGAGCCTAGAGCGGCACCTGGCTCAGCCTCTCAGCGAGCCGCTCCCTCGCCTTCCACAGCCCAGCACTCCAGTGAGCGCTGGGGGGGGGGGGGGGGGTCAGAGTAGACAGCGGCAACTGACAGTCCCACTCTGTGTTCAGAGCAGCTGAGAAACTCAGCGATTGGCTGTCATGTGGTCACTGAGATCTCACACTTATAGCTGGCGGGGGACAGATGCAGCGTCGGCAGAGAGATGGAAAACATTTTTTATCTTTATGCAAGGGATGCATCGGGTTAAAATCGTTTTTAAGGTTTAGTATCACTTTAAATTGGCTGCAACATGGATCCTTGCTTGTGACATTTTAAGAAGCGAATAACAGCCATGGAGCTTACACAATGCAAGTTGGCAGTTCCCATTTTTGTCCTCTGAGGTTTCCTTTAATGGATTGCTGTAACTTTAAAGCACGGGTTGCCAAACCTTTTTTGCCCCATAAAAGGTATCAGTGGGAGGAATAGTGCCCCATCATTGGTTATAAGTGGGAGGAGTAGTGCCCCATTATTGGTGTCATTGGGAGGAATAGTGCCCCATCATTGGTGTCAGTGGGAGGAATAGTGCCCCATCATTGGTATAAGTGGGAGGAGTAGTGCCCCATTATTGGTGTCATTGGGAGGAATAGTGCCCCATCATTGGTGTCATTGGGAGGAATAGTGCCCCATCATTGGTATCAGTGGGAGGAATAGTGTCCCATCATTGGTGTCAGTGGGAGGAATAGTGCCCCATCATTGGTATCGGTGGGAGGAATAGTGCCCCATCATTGGTATCAGTGGGAGGAATAGTGCCCCATCATTGGTGTCAGTGGGAGGAATAGTGCCCCATCATTGGTGTCAGTGGGAGGAATAGTGCCTAATCATTGGTAAGTGGGAGGAATAGTGCCCCATCATTGGTGTCAGTGGGAGGAATAGTGCCCCATCATTGGTGTCAGTGGGAGGAATAGTGCCCCATCATTGGTGTCAGTGGGAGGAATAGTGCCCCATCATTGGTGTCAGTGGGAGGAATAGTGCCCCATCATTGGTATCAGTGGGGTGAATAGTGCCCCATCATTGGTATCAGGGGAGGAATAGTGCCCCATCATTGGTGTCAGTGGGAGGAATAGTGCCCCGTCATTGGTGTCAGTGGGAGGAATAGTGCCCCATCATTGGTATCAGTGGGAGGAATAGTGCCCCATCATTGGTATCAGTGGAGGAATAGTGACCCCATCATTGGTGTCAGTGGGAGGAATACTGCCCCGTCATTGGTGTCAGTGGAAGGAATAGTGCCCCATCATTGGTGTCAGTGGAAGGAATAGTGCCCCGTCATTGGTGTCAGTGGGAGGAATAGTGCCCCATCATTGGTGTCAGTGGGAGGAATAGTGCCCCATCATTGGTGTCAGTGGAAGGAATAGTGTCCCATCATTGGTGTCAGTGAAAGGAATAGTGCCCCATCATTGGTGTCAGTGAAAGGAATAGTGTCCCATCATTGGTGTCAGTGGGAGGAATAGTGTCCCCATCATTGGTGTCAGTGAAAGGAATAGTGCCCCATCATTGGTGTCAGTGAAAGGAATAGTGCCCCGTCATTGGTGTCAGTGGAGGAATAGTGCCCCGTCATTGGTGTCAGTGGGAGGAATAGTGCCCCATCATTGGTGTCAGTGGAAGGAATAGTGCCCCATCATTGGTGTCAGTGGAAGGAATAGTGCCCCATGGTCCGTTAGTGTGGGGAATAGCGTTTCAGAACTGTGGGAGGAATTCTGGAGGGCTGGATAAAGGCATGCAAAGGGCCACATCTGGCCTGTGGACCACAGTTTGGAGAGCTTTGTACTATAAATTTACCTTTTGTAACATGTTAAACCCGTATTTATGGTGTATCATTTTACTTTGGAACAGTCCCCCGCACTCACCTGATTGTGGGTAATGGGGGCGCCTTCTCCCTGCACCTGCTGTCATGTTTTAACCACTTGCCAACCGTGCTATAGCTGAATTATGGCTACAGCGCGGTTGTCCAGGTCTGGGAGGGCGTCATTATTATACAGGATTTATAGCGCCAACAGTTTGCTCAGCACTTTACAATATAAAGGGAGACAATACAGCAACAATACAGGAGGGCCCTGATCCTGGGAGCTTACAATCTAAGAGGGAGGGGCTGGTGGTACAAAAGGTAATAACTGTGGGGGATGGACTGGTAGGAGGAGTAGAAGATTCCATTATTAGCTGAGGGCAGGATAGGCTTCCCTGAAGAGAGAGGTTTTCAGAGATCGCCTGAAAGTGAGCAGAGTAGGCGATAGTCTGATAAATTGGGGTAGAGAGTTCCAGAGGATGGGGGAAGTCATATGATGTCCTCCCAAAACGCGCCCTCCCATGCAAACACAGCGGCCTTTTACCACGGGATCAGCTGTGTCCAAAGACTTTCATTTCCAGCAGTTGTACTTGCCTTTCCAGCAGTGCGTCCCAGCAGTGACACCCATCATTGCTGCCCAGCAGTGCCGTCAGTGCAGCCAGTCAGCGTTGCCCATCAGCGCTGCATATTAGCAGCATCATCAGTGCCTCCTCATCAATGCCCATCAGTGCTTCCTATCCATGCCACTTCATCATTGCCCATCAGTACTGCCTATCAGTGCTTCCTATCCATACCACCTCATCATTGCCCATCAGTGCTTCTAATCCATGCCACTTCATCATTGCCCATCAGTACTGCCTATCCATACCACCTCATCAATGCCCATCAGTGCTTCCTATCCGTGCCACTTCATCATTGCCCATCAGTACTGCCTATCAGTGCTTCCTATCCATGCCACCTCATCATTACCCATCAGTGCTTCCTATCCATGCCACCTCATCATTACCCATCAGTGCCGCCTCATCAGTGTTTCCTATCCATACCACCTCATCATTGCCCATGAGTGCAGCCTAATCAGTGCTTCCTATTTGTGCCACTTCATCATTGCCCATCAGTACTGCCTACCAGTGCGTGCTATCCATGCCACCTCCACTATCATTGCCCATCAGTACTGCCTATCAGTGCTTCCTATCCATGCCACCTCATCATTGCCCATCAGTACTGCCTATCAGTGCTTCCTATCATGTGCATTGCCCATATGCCATGTGCCCTATCCATCATTTCATCATTGCCCATCAGTGCTGCCTCATCAGTGCTTCCTATCCGTGCCATTTCATCATTGCCTCATCAGTGCTGCCTCATCATCCATGCCATTCCTATTGCCGTGCCGCCTAATCAGTGCTTCCTATCCATGCCACCTCGTCATTGCCCATCAGTGCCTAATCAGTGCTTCCTATCCATGCCACCTCGTCATTGCCCATCAGTGCCGCCTAATCAGTGCTTCCTATCCATGCCACCTCGTCATTGCCCATCAGTGCCGCCTAATCAGTGCTTCCTATCCATGCCACCTCGTCATTGCCCATCAGTACTGCCTATCAGTGCTGCAAAATTTTATAACAGAAATAAAGAAAATCATATTTTCTTTCCAATTTTTTTGCTATTTTTTTTTTTCTATAGTGCAAAAAAATAAAACCCCCAGCGGCGATTAAATACCACCAAAAGAATGCTCTATTTGTGTGAGCAAAATGATAAACATTTCATATGGGTACAGTGTTGCACGACCGCACAGTTGGTCATTCAAAGTACGACAGCACTGAAAGCTGAAAATTGGCCTGGGCCCCGTGGGGGTAAAAGTGCCCAGTAGGTAACTGGTTAAAAACAGAACTGTGTGGGGCTCCGCCCAGACAGCCACGTCATTTATACACAGAGATCGACGAATGAATGAACTACAAGTCCCGTCTGCCACTGTGGCAGTCTCCTTGTTCTAAATGAACTACAAGAGGGCTGGTGAATGCTCTCCTAGTTCACTGACTCTTCCTGCACTTCAGTAACAGTGCTAGTCTGGCGTTGTACCTGCGATCCAATCCCCTCCGGTGCAATGCTTTCCAGGCTGCGGTGTTAATAATTATATGCACGCTTTTTTTTTTACCTGCTAAATTATGTGCATTTATTATTTTTTTTAAAAGGTGAACTTATTCTTTAACCACCTCCAGCCCGCCATATAAGGAAATGATGGGCGGTTCTCTCGTTCTGGGAGGACCTCATATGACATCCTCCCATTCTAACCGCGCATGCGCGGCGAGCGGCGGTGCACTGTGTCCCTCAGACACAGCGGATCACCGATCAACAGAGCCGCAGATTTCGGCTCGGTCATGTGATCAGCTGTGTCCAATCACAGCTGATCACATGTAAACAGGGAAATGCCGGTTATCGGCATTTCTCTCCTCACGAGCTGTCACGGTGATAGAGGAGAGCCGGTAATTGGCATCCCTCGGAGGGGACATCTACACTGATCATCAGGGCATTGATGATCAGTGTAGCCCCAGCAGTGCCACCTGCCAGTGTCCATCAGGAAGACAGGATCAAACAGCATTTTTACACAATGCAGAGGATTAACCCCTAAGGTTCCACAATGAGAATAACAAGCATGCTTTACTGCAGACAAATGTTACTGTTGTGGGTTCAGTAACACTTTAAGGTATGCCAGGTTAAGACGGAGCCAAATTTCGTATATTCGGGCACACTTTAGGGCTCATAGGGTGTTGTACAACTAAATGATGAGCGGGCACTTATTGGCTGCCTGCTATAAAAGTCCCGCTTTAATCACACTTTAAATTGGACATCTTCACATGTAAATAGCCGTATATTTCCACACACGCAACTCCTGTGTGAATGGATTGTTCAGAGCTTTTCTTTCACAATTCAGGATGTGATTTGCAGATTCTTTGCTCGCTCTTCGCTTGTGAAAATCGCTCACACCATGCCCAGAAGAACTCTACCACACTGCCTCTAGTGGCAGAACTTGTCTTTGCATGCTGTGTTCGTGTTCTAGGAAAGCTGCTAAAAGTCGATGACATCATCTCACTACCATGCTTCCGAATGACCTTACCTCCTCCTTTTTTTTTTGTCAGGCTATGCTTTTTATTTATTTCAGGTACTTATATAGTGCCGTCAATTTACGCATCGCTTTATTATTATTATACAGAATTTGTATTATTATTATTATTATACAGGATTTATATTATTATTATTCAGGATTTATATTATTATTATACAGGATTTATATTAATCAGGATTTTTATATTATACAGGATTTATATTATTATTATTATTATACAGGATTTATATTATTATTATTATTCAGGATTTATATTATTATTATTATTATTCAGGATTTATATATTATTATTATTCAGGATTTATATTATTATTATTATTATTCAGGATTTATATATTATT
Organism: Staurois parvus; assembly: GCA_951230385.1. Taxonomy (NCBI): domain Eukaryota; kingdom Metazoa; phylum Chordata; class Amphibia; order Anura; family Ranidae; genus Staurois; species Staurois parvus. Next base: position 137,197 of record CATNWA010000073.1, on the reverse strand, counting down.
ATTATTCAGGATTTATATATTATTATTATTCAGGATTTATATTATTATTATTATACAGGATTTATATTATTATTATTATACAGGATTTATATATTATTATTATACAGGATTTATATTATTATTATTATACAGGATTTATATATTATTATACAGGATTTATATATTATTATTATTATACAGGATTTATATATTATTATTATTATACAGGATTTATATATTATTATTATTATACAGGATTTATATATTATTATTATTATACAGGATTTATATATATTATTATTATACAGGATTTATATATTATTATTATACAGGATTTATGGCGCCAACAGTTTGCTCAGCGCTTTACAATATAAAGTGAGACAGTACAGCAACAATACAGTTCTATACCAGAGGGATAGGAGGGCCCTGATCCTGGGAGCTTACAATCTAGGTTTACATATATATTGTACATTCACATCAGTCCCTAACCCTCAAGGGGTACAATCTAAGGTCCCTAACTCACAGTCATACATACACATACTAGAGACAATTTGGACAGGATTCCATTAACCTACCAGCATGTCTTTGGAGTGTGGGAGGAAACTGGAGTACCCGGAGGAAACCCACGCAGGCACAGGGAGAACATGCAAACTCCAGGCAGGTGGTGCCATGGTTGGGATTGAAATGGACGACCCTAGTACTGCCAGGCGGAAGTGCTAACCATTTAGCCACTGTGCTTGATTAGGTTCTTAAATTTCAGGCATGGTGGCTTTTTCTATAAGTAGATGGTATGTTGTAACAAACAAACGTCTTTTATATCTAAAATATACTTTATAATAAACAGATTAGCCAGTTTTCTCAAAGTTTTAGGAAGTTTTATAATGACATTGTGAGGTTTTTCAAAATGAGGAACTGTCTGATAGTTAATGGTTGAGTTTAGGACACTTCCTCTTACTAAAAGCCTTTGAATTTTACCGTTTATGTAAAAACTAAACCCACACCCGCCATCTCATCTATGTTACAATCGTAACCACTTCCCGTCCGGCCCCTGTATATAAACGGCCAGACGGTGGCAGTGCAGGGGCGGGTTGCCATTCATAAACGGCGCCCTCCATTTTGGATTGTGCGCGCTCCCTGGGAGCGCTCGGCACCGCGATCGCTGTACGGGACCTCTGTGTGAGGTCCCGATCATGTGATCACTGATTGGCCAATCAGTAATCACATGAATAGGTGTAAGCAAGATGTCACTTCCTGACATTGCTTACTACGTGTGAAATCTGTGAATGATCACAGAGGTCACATGGTACAGGGCTATTCACAACAGCCTTGTACCATGTTTCAAGCTGTGACCAATCACAGCTCACACAGTATTTCTCAATGGCTGCAAGAATGCAGCCAGAGAGAAGGAGAAAATGTTTGCTTTTACAGCCTTTATGGGTGTAAAAGCACTCGGTGTAAAAAAAAAAAAAAAAAAAAAAAAAAATCTTCATCACCCTCCACAAGTAGTATGTGAAAAAAATATTAATATAAAAAAAAATAAATGGAAATTTTTTTTGAAAAATTATGATTTTTGGTTATAAACTAATTTGGGTTATTTATTTATTTTACTAAAAAGACAACTGAATAAATTTTGGTCGAGATTTATGATGAAATATTATTTATTTGCAAAATTTTATCAGAAAAACTTTTTTTCTAAATTTTTGGATTTTTTTTCATTTACATAGCAAAAAAAATAAAATTCCCAGCGGTGAATAAATACCACCAAAATAAAGTTTTATCTGTCTCAAAAAAAAGGGTACAATGTTGCATGACCGCGCAATTGTCATTCCAAGTGTGATAGCGCTGAAAGCTGAAAATTGGCCTGGACTGGAAGGGGGGGAAAGTGTCCGGACTGGAAGGGGGGGAAAGTGTCCGGACTGGAAGGGGGGAAAGTGTCCGGACTGGAAGGGGGGGAAAGTGTCCGGACTGGAAGGGGGGGAAAGTGTCCGGACTGGAAGAGGGGGGGGAAAAGTGTCCGGACTGGAAGAGGGGGAAAAGTGTCCGGACTGGAAGGGGGGGAAAAAGTGTCCGGACTGGAAGGGGGGGAAAAGTGTCCGGACTGGAAGGGGGGGAAAAGTGTCCGGACTGGAAGGGGGGGAAAAGTGTCCGGACTGGAAGGGGGGGAAAGTGTCCGGACTGGAAGGGGGGGAAAGTGTCCGGACTGGAAGGGGGGGGAAAGTGTCCGGACTGGAAGGGGGGGAAAGTGTCCGGACTGGAAGGGGGGGAAAGTGTCCGGACTGGAAGGGGGGGAAAGTGTCCGGACTGGAAGGGGGGGGGGTCCGTGGGAAAGTGTCCGGACTGGAAGGGGGGGAAAGTGTCCGGACTGGAAGTGGTTAAGTAGCCTCTTCTATAAAAAAATGGGATTTCTATCCTGGTTTCTGTTCACCCTGTAGGCCCTGCAGACTCATAATTGTATCAGAAATCTGAGCAAAACATCCCCCCCCCCCCCTCAAAAAAAAAAAAAAAAAAAAAAAAATATACTGCACCTAATCTAGAGGACAGACTCAGAACATCAACATTCATAACCACCATTGCCCCCTTCACACAGGAATCCCCTATTGGTATTCCAGAATGTAGCCGGTGAATTACAAAGTTATAAAGATGTACAATGTTTCTATTTTATCATTATAAATGACCCAATACAATGTAACAAAAAAAAAAAAAACAATCCATAACCGAGCAAGCATCTCTAATATAGCCAGATTTCCAATAATTCCATCCAAAAACAGGTGAAAAGTAATCTGATATACAGACAGATCCCGAGTTACAAACATCCAACCTACATATGACTCAAAGAGGAACTTGAGTGGAACCCCTGCAGCAGTCACAGATGTTGGTGATGACATTTAGGGAACAGGCTGTATTTTTCATGTCATTCCTAATAGCACACTGCTCACCTGTGCTGTGTGGGCGGCCATTTTAGGTAAGGGCAGGTGAAGCCAGTGGCTGTTTCTTCCGGGATAGGTATAACATGTATGGCACCTGCAGATCTTATCCTACAATGACAGAAGTAGCGATCTCCTATGCTGCCAAAGACCTGACTGTTGGAGCTCTGTCATGCAGGCAGCAAATATGCTTTTTACCCGACTGGTGCAATCCACCCCCAACAAACATGCGGGGTGACCTGTCAGTGGTGCGTTGCCTTAGAACCCAACTCCTTTCTTCCAGGAAACTGCACCTCGGTTTTGCATAGAAGTGGAAAGTCTAAAGGCCACATATTTATTTATTTTAGTTATTTCAGGTACTTATATAGCGCTGTCAATTTACGCAGCACCAGGGGCGGACTGACCATTTGGAAACTCGGCACTGCCCGAGGGCCCGGGGTCAGTAGGGGGCCCCATGAGATGCCCCTGGTACCTTTTTTCGTAGACTTTTTAGAGTTTGGGCAAGGACACAGGGACCCCATGATCCCCTATTGCCCGGGAGCCCCATGATCCCCTATTGCCCGGGAGCCCCATGATCCCCTATTGCCCGGGAGCCCCATGATCCCCTATTGCCCGGGAGCCCCATGAGTTGTCAGTCCACCCCTGCGCAGCACTATATATAGATAGATAGAGAGAGAGAGAGAGAATAGAGAGAGAGATAGAGATAGATAAGAGATATAGATAGATATATAGATATCGCATTCCCATCAGCACACTACATGCGTTTCAGTTGCTTTTTTTTTTTCTGCATCCAAAACGCACAAAGTAGGTGATATGGCGGTCAGTGTCATAGTTCACATCAGTGCTTGCCGTTCCGGGTGCAAAAAAAAAAAAAAGAGTAGAATAGGCTGAATTTTTCCTGCTCAGAACTGTACTGGAATGCGGTAAAACGCATCAAAACCGCACCGGAACACATTTGTCTTTATTTAAATTAAGAGAAAGGAACAGGGCAAAAACGCACTAGAATGCGCATGCTGAAACGCATCCAGAATGCATCTGGACTGCGGTTTCTATAGTGTGAACCAGCCCTAAGGGCCCATGTACACGGGGCATTTGGGAAAACTCTTCTGAACGCTGGAAACTGACTGCTGGAAAACGTAGGTTAAAAAACGTCAGTTTAGCCGCCTTTGCATACCGCGTTTATATGCATTTGTGTTTAGAAGCGTTTTTAAAAGATAACCTCAGTAGACCTTCCAAATGTCCAGAATGCACTGAAAAGCAGTAAATAACTATTTCAGACATTTTGAGAGAAATAGAGAGAGCAGAAGCAGAGAGAGCAGTATGTGTGGAGATGACCGGTCTTTTCTGGTTGTATTCACTATGGATCCCATCATGAGTATAATGCGGCGCGTTCTACCATTTTTTTCCTTCACGCGATACCTGAAATTGACTGCGCTGGTGTACCGGGTCCATTTGAATACATGGAAAACACTTTGCATGCATTTCTGATGATGAAAAAAAAGGCTCTGGACAGCATCTGGATATGGAACAGTTAAAAATCGCTTCTAACCGCAAACGCGGTGAGCCGCGTTTACAAGCGTTTGGCGTTTGAAACGGCGGTAAAATCTACTCCTGTACGCAAGTTTGGAACTGACTGCGCTGGTGCACCGGGTCCATTTGAATACATGGAAAACGCTTTGTATGCATTTCTGATGATGAAAAAAGGCTCTGGACAGCATCTGGATATGGAACAGTTAAAAAAAAAACGCTTCTAAACGCAAACGCGGTGAGCCGCGTTTACAAGCGTTTGGCTTTTGAAACGGCGGTAAAATTACTCCTGAACGCAAGTTTGGTGCGTTCAAAAAAAACAACTGTAAACCCAACTGCCTGTAAAGGACGATGTGTACACGGACACATAGGAACACATTGGGGAGAGTTCAGGGGCTGCTGAAAAAAACGCAGAAAAGCTCCTAAACGTGAGTTTATCACCTGCAGTGTACATGGAGCCCTAAAGCTTCCTACTCATTTTATGACTTTTATTTCCATATTTTATGAACGGTCAAGTCCAAGAAGAATTGTCTGTTTGTATGGCCTATACCAGCCAATCCGTTTGTTTTGTTCTCCAAGTACATTATGAGAGAATGACAGGAAGAACGCACTCAGCCATAGCACAGCGGCTAAATGATTAGCCTTTCCGCCTGGCAGTACTCGGGTCGTTAGTTCGAATCCCAACCACGACACCACCTGCCTGGAGTTTGCATGTGCTGTCTGTGCCTGCGTGGGTTTCCTCCCACACTCCAAAGACATGCTGGGAGGTGAATTATCTCCTGTCTAATTTGTCCCTAGTATGTGTATGTATGAATGTGAGTTAGGGACCTTAGATTGTACGCCCCTTTAGGGCGGGGCCTGATGTGAATGTACAATATTTATGTAAAGCGCGGCGTAAATTGACGGCGATATATAAGTACCTGAAATAAATAATAGCTGACAGACATGGTTTCTTCTGTAGTTCCTAACTAAGGACCGGTGTTATGAAGGCAGTAAAGAAGTGTGCTGAAGGTTAATCAATAATGATGCCATCTAATTGGTGAGCCTGGGCCGGCAGTCTGGGTAGGTGGGTGCGTCTTTTGGGGAAACCGGCGCAAGATATGTCATTGTTATGAATCTTAATGATCTATTCAGTTGTGAATTCTGAATGGTGACATTTATTACATTCCAGCAACATGTAGAAGATTTATTATAATCCCCCTGGCGGTATTCCCGAGTGTAGCTCGGGGTAAAGTTTCAGCACCACAAGCGGTAACCCCCCCGAGCTACACTCGGGAATACACTGCAGCGTTGCTCCGGGATCTCTTCTTCACTTACCTTGTCCTTCACTCCCGCGATGTCCCTCCTGCAGTGTCCCCGGCAATGTCCTCCGGCCGATGCCGGCATCTGTCTTCCGGGTTCCGTTCCCTGCGACATCGGGACGTACGGGGGACAGAACTGGCGGGAAATTTTTAAATTTTAAAAGTGACATTCACTAAATACACTAAAATCACATAGTATAACATTCCTGTATCAAACCATTTCACATACATTGTGTCCCGAGTGCTTTGTCCGGCGCCCTGCCTGCATTTTTACTGTTCTTTCTGCCTGGAAACTGAGAAACGTCCATGGCGTCCAAAAAGCGTCCCTTTAGGTCAGACGCGGTTTTAGACCGGTTAGAGAACAGCAATAGTAAATCAGAACCACTTGCAGAATTGAGTGATAATGATTCGTGGGGGAAATTCGTCATCAGACACTGAAAACGATTCTGCGACTTTGCTCAGCGATGTGCGAACTTGGCGCTATATTTCACATTTCAGTGTTTTTGGTTTGATTATATTATTGAATTACATTTATTATTATTTTTTTTTTTTGGATTATTTATTAAATTATAATTTATGATTTCGTGTTTCAAATTTTAACATACCCGGGATGTTTACTAGACTCTTGTTCGGACAGATTTCAGTGAGTTATTCCTAAAAATTACAGGCCTACAATAAAAAAAAAAAGACATATTTCCATGCAAAAAAATGTACCGCTTTGAGCACAGAAATACTGACATAATCAGACCGCTAGGGAGGTTAAGAACCCGAGCTTGTCCTGTATGTTATAAAGTAGAAATGCTGATTACCGTCAGTCGGGGGTCCTATGCAGGGGGCTTGTGCTTTGTTGCTGTGAATTCCTGTTTTATCAGCACTATTAATGTATTCTCTATGTTCTCGCTTAATCTGGCTTTCAATCTTTCTCTTGTACAGAAAAGAATGGTTTGTCCTTCATCGAGACTTCAGCCCTGGACTCTACAAATGTGGAGGCTGCTTTCCAGACCATCCTGACAGGTAAAGACATAAGAGCACTGCTTCCATTCAGCTGGACACTTGTCAGCTATGCTCTGGGTGCTCGTATTTGGCATGGCACCACGGAGGGCAATATAGTTGCATTAAACAAAAGGGCAGCACAGTGGCTAAATGGTTAGCACTTACACCTGGCAGTACTTACACCTAGCACCACCTGCCTGGAGTTTGCATGTTCTCCCTGTGCCTGCTCCGGGTACTCCGGTTTCCTCCTACATGCCAAAGATATGCTGGTAGGTTAATTGCTCCTGTCTAAATTGGCCCTAGTATGTGTATGTATGAATGTAAGTTAGGGACCTTAGATTGTACTCCCCTTGAGTGTTGGGGGCCTTAGATTGTACACCCCTTGAGGGTTGGGGGCCTTAGATTGTACTCCCCTTGAGTGTTGGGGGCCTTAGATTGTACGCCCCTTGAGGGTTGGGGGCCTTAAATTGTACGCCCCTTGAGGGTTGGGGCCTTAGATTGTACTCCCCTTGAGGGTTGGGGCACTTAAATTGTACGCCCCTTGAGGGTTGGGGGCCTTAAATTGTACGCCCCTTGAGGGTTGGGGGCCTTAGATTGTACGTCCCTTGAGGGTGGTTGGGGGCCTTCGATTGTACGTCCCTTGAGGGTTGGGGACCTTAGATTGTACTCCCCTCTAGGGTTGGGGACCTTAGATTGTACTCCCCTCAGGGTTGGGGACCTTAGATTGTACTCCCCTTGAGTGTTGGGGGCCTTAGATTGTACCCCCCTTGAGGGTTGGGGGCCTTAGATTGTACGCCCCTTGAGGGTTGGGGGCCTTAGATTGTACGCCCCTTGAGGGTTGGGGCACTTAAATTGTACTCCCCTTGAGGGTTGGGGGCCTTAAATTGTACGCCCCTTGAGGGTTGGGGGGCCTTAGATTGTACCCCCCCCTTAGATTGTACGTTGAGGGTTGGGGGCCTTCGATTGTACGCCCCTTGAGGGTTGGGGACCTTAGATTGTACTCCCCTTAGGGTTGGGGGCCTTAGATTGTACGCCCCTTGAGGGTTGGGGGCCTTAGATTGTACGCCCCTTGAGGGTTGGGGGCCTTAGATTGTACGCCCCTTGAGGGTTGGGGGCCTTAGATTGTACGCCCCTTGAGGGTTGGGGGCCTTAGATTGTACCCCCCTTGAGGGTTGGGGGCCTTAGATTGTACCCCCCTTGAGGGTTGGGGGCCTTAGATTGTACCCCCCTTGAGGGTTAGGGACTGATGTGAATGTACAATATATATGTAAAGTGCTGCGTACATTGATGGCGCTATAGAAGTACCTGAAATAAATAAGAAATCCAACAGCAGTCTCCACTTTTAGGCCCCCTTAGGCACCAGTTACATCTGTACAAAAATGTGCAGGGCACTAGCGGTACCATTAATGACTCCCCAAATGCCGGCAGCAGATGCATGTTTTCGCATGCGAAAAACACACGCAGCTTAAAGTAGGCAACTTTTTTCATTTTAGAGTAAGGGAGGGTTATAACCCCGATCAGATTTTTTTTTTTTTTTTTTTTTCACCATTCGCGTTCCTTTGCGGAGGAAATCCCTGCAAATTAAAGGAATTGGGGACCCCCAGGTCACAAGATTTAGTGTCCCCTTTTGCAAGATTCCCCCTCTATTACTTTTCAGGGATATCCCAAAATTTTGAGGATTTTCTTTTACTTTCAGTGATCATAATAAACAGGACAAATAGAAAGGGGGAACCTCCCTAGCGGGGGCACAGACAGTAGTAATTGCTTTAAATTGATTTTAGGTTTAAAAAAAAAAAAAAAAAAAAAAAAGATACATTTATAATAGTGCCAAATGCCTGTTATTTCAAAGAATATAAAAAAGATTTATGATTATTATAATACAGGATTTATATTATTATTATTATTCAGGATTTATATTATTATTATTATTCAGGATTATATATTATTATTATTATTCAGGATTTATATTATTATACAGGATTTATATTATTATACATGATTTATATTATTATTATTATTCAGGATTTTTATTATTATTATTATTATTATATTCAGGATTTATATTATTCAGGATTTATATTATTATTCAGGATTTATAAATCCTGAATAATAATAATAATATAAATCCTGTATAATAATATAAATCCTGTATAATAATATAAATCCTGAATAATAATAATAATATAAATCCTGAATAATAATAATAATATAAATCCTGAATATAATAATAATATAAATCCTGAATAATAATAATATAAATCATGTATAATAATATAAATCCTGAATAATATAAATCCTGAATAATAATAATAATAATATAAATCCTGAATAATAATAATATTAAATCCTGTATAATAATATAAATCCTGAATAATAATAATAATATAAATCCTGTATAATAATAATAAATCCTGAATAATAATAATATAAATCCTGTATAATAATATAATATAAATCATGTATAATAATATATATTATTCAGGATTTATAATTATATATACATGATTTATATTATTATATTATTATTCAGGATTTATATAATAATATAAATCCTGTATAATAATAATATTATAAAGGATTTATATTATTATATAATTTAATATTATTATTATTATTCCTGTATAATAAAATCCTGTATAATAATAATAATCCTGTATATTAATATAAATAATATAATAATAATATTATTATTATACAGGATTTATATTATTATACAGGATTTATATTAATATATAATACAGGATTTATATTATACAGGATTTATATTATTATTATACAGGATTTATATTATTATATACAGGATTTATATTATTATTATTATAATACAGGATTTATATTATACAGGATTTATTATATTATTATAATACAGGATTTATATATTATTATTATTATTATACAGGATTTATATATTATTATTATTATTATTATACAGGATTTATATATTATTATTATTATTATTATACAGGATTTATATATTATTATTATTATTATACAGGATTTATATATTATTATTATTATTATACAGGATTTAATATATTATTATTATTATACAGGATTTATTATATTATTCTTATTTATACAGGATTTATTATATTATTATTATACAGGATTTATATATATTATTATTATTATTATTACAGGATTTAATATATTATTATTATTATACAGGATTTAATATATTATATTATTATACAGGATTTATATATTATTATTCTTATTATACAGGATTTATATATATTATTATTATACAGGATTTATATATTATTATTATACAGGATTTATAATATTATTATACAGGATTTATATATTATTATTATACAGGATTTATATAGCGCCAACAGTTTGCTCAGCACTTTACAATATAACAGCAACAATACAGTTCAATACAAGAGGGTTAGGAGGGCCTTGATCGTGGGAGCTTACAATCTAGGAAAAGATTTGACCAAGCCTGACATTTGTAGTGTCACCAACTATTTGGAAAGGTCTTTTACTGTTGTGTACACTTCCCTTTTCCTGTTCTTAGATCTTGCGCTGTGTTGTATGTACTTTGGTGAGGAATACGGCATCGCTTTCAGGACACAAATATTCTGAAGGTCATACGATAGGGAGAGCCGTACACACAGTGCTGACTTCACACACATGCCAGCAGTGATCCTTGGATAGATGTCCTTATTACATCTTAAAGGGCTTGCACATATCGAGCTGTGTTGAAGTAGGCCGCTGTTTTGTTTTGGGTTTTTTTAAAATATATTTTTAATATTTTTTTACTATTAAAAAAAGTCACAAACTTTTATAAACGTTTAAAGAGGGAATCTTCGGGATTTTGCTCTCTGATGTGCAAATGGCCATTTTGTCTTTCTGAAGGATCTTGGCAGGAGTGAAGTTCGGTAGAAATAAGAAGTGCAGCACTAGTCAGTTCATAAAATATAAATAATAAAATATAAATAATGAATATAAAGCTCATATACGAGTTCGTATAATATGTGTAGATATACGCTCCCTTCCGTAGCAGATTTCAAAAAGACTTGTGACTGGAAACAATAGTAAAATTGCGCACTCACCGGAAGCGCAGGTAATGCGCATGTAAATATAACCACCAAGGATCACTTAGGCAGGCGGAGTGTATCAGGTGTCTGGTGAGCTTCCTTCTAAGGATTGGTCAGCAAAGCAGTAAGTCTTGGGATTTAAGGTAGAAATCTGCTAGGTCCAGAGGTCCCCTTTAGGATGGATGGGTGCTCAGCCTGGATACAGGGCTCCCTTCCTCTGGATACTCGGTTATATGAGGGTTGTCTGTGGGCTTAATAGCAGGAGGTTGACATCACGCCTAGCACAGATACCCCGATAGGTGCTCACCCTGATAGGTGCTCACTCCTGATAGGTGCTCACTCCTGATAGGTGCTCACTCCTGATAGGTGCTCATAGATAGTGCTCACTCCTGATAGGTGCCTCCTGATAGGTGCTCACTCCTGATAGGTGCTCACTCTCCTGATAGGTGCTCACTCCTGATAGGTGCTCACTCCTGATAGGTGCTCACTCCTGATAGGTGCTCACTCCTGATAGGTGCTCACTCCTGATAGGTGCTCACTCCTGATAGGTTTCCTGATAGGTTTTCATGCGAGTGAAGTTCAAGCACAGCTGGACAAGTAAAGTTCTGTTCACACTCGTGCGACTTGTCATGCGACTTTGGACACACAGCGGTTGATTTACTGAGATTGGAGAGTAAAAAATATGCTGTGTGTGGTAGCCAATCAGCTTCTAACTTCAGCTTGTTATTACCTTAGGTTCACATATATGCGGCCGTGCGGGCTGCGTTTTGCGCGGGCACGAGAGCCCATTCATTTGAATGGACTCCCATGCCCCGTGACACGCAGGGAAGAAGTCCTTGCACTTCCAAAAATGCAGCCCGCAGGGGAAACTCGGTTACCAGTATGGCTGCGATTACCAGTGTGGGCGGCGTGCCATTAGAAGTAATGGCACCCGCCCTCGGGTCCGCATTCTTCTGTGTGGACGGTGCGGATTTTCGTGCAGATCCACAGCCACACCACCAGCACATATGTGAACCTAGGGTTAGACCTGGAAAATTAAAAGTCCTACTTTTACTTGAACACCCCTCCTTTGTATAATTGCCCTTGTGGTGTCATTCTGAAAACGCAGCCCGCAGAGGAACCTCAGTTCCCAGTATGGCTGCGTTTTCCAGTGCTGGCGGCGTGCCATTAGAACTGACACCCACACGCGGGTTCGCATTCCTCTGTGCGGGTAGTGCACGGATTTTCGTGTGGATCCGCAGTCGCACCACCAGCACAGATGTGAACCTAGCCTTAGTCCTCACGCACACGGGACGTTTTTTACAACGGCTGTTATTGGCTTTTGAAGTTTTTTTTTTTTCTACAGCCAGTAAACCCCCCAACATGTTATCCTATGTGTCCATCCCCGGCATGTTATCCTATGTGTCCATCCCCGCATGTTATCCTATGTGTCCATCCCCGGCATGTTCTCCTATGTGTCCATCCCCGGCATGTTCTCCTATGTGTCCATCCCCGGCATGTTATCCTATGTGTCCATCCCCGGCATGTTATCCTATGTGTCCATCCCCGGCATGTTATCCTATGTGTCCATCCCCGGCATGTTATCCCATGTGTCCATCCCCGGCATGTTATCCCATGTGTCCATCCCCGGCATGTTATCCCATGTGTCCATCCCCGGCATGTTATCCTATGTGTCCATCCCCGGCATGTTCTCCTATGTGTCCATCCCCGGCATGTTATCCTATGTGTCCATCCCCGGCATGTTATCCCATGTGTCCATCCCGGCATGTTATCCCATGTGTCCATCCCCGGCATGTTATCCTATGTGTCCATCCCCGGCATGTTATCCTGTGTGTCCATCCCCGGCATGTTCTCCTGTGTGTCCATCCCCGGCATGTTCTCCTGTGTGTCCATCCCCGGCATGTTCTCCTGTGTGTCCATCCCCGGCATGTTCTCCTGTGTGTCCATCCCCGGCATGTTCTCCTGTGTGTCCATCCCCGGCATGTTCTCCTGTGTGTCCATCCCCGGCATGTTCTCTCTGTGTGTCCATCCCCGGCATGTTCTCCTGTGTGTCCATCCCCGGCATGTTCTCCTGTGTGTCCATCCCCGGCATGTTCTCCTGTGTGTCCATCCCCGGCATGTTCTCCTGTGTGTCCATCCCCGGCATGTTCTCCTGTGTGTCCATCCCCGGCATGTTCTCCTGTGTGTCCATCCCCGGCATGTTCTCCTGTGTGTCCATCCCCGGCATGTTCTCCTGTGTGTCCATCCCCGGCATGTTCTCCCCGTGTGTGCATCCCCGGCATGTTATCCCCGTGTGTCCATCCCCGGCATGTTATCCCATGTGTCCATCCCCGGCATGTTATCCCATGTGTCCATCCCCGGCATGTTATCCCATGTGTCCATCCCCGGCATGTTATCCCATGTGTCCATGCACACATTTATTTATTTCAGGTACTTATATAGCGCCATCCATGTACACAGCGATTTACATATATATTGTACATTCACATCAGTCCCTAACCCTCAAGGGGGGTACAATCTAAGGGCCCTAACTCACATTCATACATACACTATGGACGTAGACTGTAATCAGCATTTTTTGGCTGGAAAAAAAAGCCCCCAGAACTAGTGGGTTTCTTTTAACATTGAAAATAAAACTTTATTGAAAGGAAAAAGCAGAGATTGGACATAAAATGTATACAAACGGAAAAAAAAAAGGATACAGGGAAAAGAAGCACAATCAGCATGGTACATCAAGAACACAAATAATTACCCGGGTCACAAAATTGGGTACATGTTCAGGGGGTGAGTAGAACAAAGAACAATCCATGAGCAGCAAAACAGGTCAGACAACAGGAGTGAATATCAAAGTACCAGGAGCCCATGGAAAAAATAGAAGGATGGGTTTGGGGGAGGGACGGGGAAGACTCCTCTCCCAACAACCCCGTCTCATCAAGCCAGGTAGGTATTGGGTGAAGATAGCCGTGTATCTCATATTTTGTTATATTTCGTGGGACCTCCTCTGCACATTATTATTATTATTTATACAGTATTTATAAAGCGCCAATAGTTGGCTCAGCGCTGTACATTACAAAGGGGGACAGAACATGTGACAGAACAATACCAATAGAATGCAAAACATGAGGGGATCGAGGGCCCTGCTCTTTCGAGCTTACAATCTAGGAGGGAGGGGATGGTGGCACAGGAGGAGATAGCTGTGGGGGATGGGGTGGTAGGAAGAGTGGAGGAGGTCGGTCAAGTTAGCAGGGGGTGGGGTAGGCTTCCCTGAAGAGATGGGTTTTCAGGGTGCGCCTAAAGGAGAGGAGAGTAGGTGATAATCTGATGGGTTGGGGCAGGGAGTTCCAGAGGTAGGGTGACACCCTGGAGAAGTCCTGGAGGCGGCATGGGAGGAGGAGACCAGGGAACTAGAGAGAAGAAGGTCTTGTGAGGAGCGGAGTGTGCGTGTTGGGTGGTACTTGGATATTAGGTCGGTGATGTAGTTCGGGGCAGTATGGTGGACGGCTTTGTACGTCAGTGTTAGGATTTTGAATTTGATCCGTTGAGGGATTGGCAGAGGGGGGTGGCGGAGACGGAGCGGTTGGAAAGGTGAATGAGTCTGGCAGCCGTATTCAGGATGGACTGAAGCGGGGATAGCCTGTGGCGAGGCAGGCCAGTGAGGAGGGAGTTGCAGTAGTCGAGTCGTGATATGATGAGGGAGTGGATGAGCTGTTTAGTGGTTTCTGGGGTTAGGAACGTGCGGATTTTGGCGATGTTGCGGAGGTGGAGTCGGCTGAGTTTGTTAAAGATTGGACTTGGGGCTGGAAGGATAGGTTGGAGTCCAGAATGACACCAAGTACTCTGGCCAGCGGGGCGGGTTTGATGGTAGCGTTGTTCGATGTGATAGAGAAGTCAATGGGGGGTGCGTTGTTCGATAAATATGTTTCTTGTACGGTAGAGTGGAATTGACCTCGATCAACTACGTCTGTAGGGTGGGAACAGTTGCCTGCATCCAATGGCTCGCCAGTAATTTACGGGCACTGAACAGAGTTTTGTGTAAAAGGGTAACCAGAAATTTATCCTCGGGTATATCGGGGAGAGAGCCAAAAAGGCACACCCTGGGGTCTAATTGCAAAGGTGAGCCCATACGATCATGCAGAAATGTAATGATTTGTGCCCAGTATGTCTGAACAATGGGGCAGATGGAAAAAGGTACCTGTCTCGCCAAGGCAACGGGGGCAGAGGGGACTCTGCTCGGGACAATATCTAGAGACCCAGAGTGGAGTGAGGTAGGCGCGGTGTGAGACATAGAGCTGGGTGATATAAAAAAGAAGAAAACCAAGGGAAAGAGATCCTGATGGTCAAGGGGTCCCAATGAGGACAAACTGCGGCTTAGAAAAAAACAATTTTTCTAAGCTGCAGTTTGTCCTCATTGGGACCCCTTGACCATCAGGATCTCTTTCCCTTGGTTTTCTTCTTTTTTATAGCTATGACTGGTTCTGAGGACACCACTTTGGGTAATCCATAAGTGAGTCGGTTAGAATGATATACAATTATTTGGGATTATCCTTTTTGGAACCCTGCTATTGATATTTCATCACTATTTGTGGTTTAGGGCATCCCGGTTTTTATTTTTGTTCCTTGGATAGAGCTGGTTGAGCCTGTCAGAGTCTCGGGGACACCAATTTAACATTCTCCAACACCTCATCCCAGATTTCCGACTCCAGGGGCCCCACATCCGGCTCCAGGACTAGTGGATTTCTAGAGGAGTTTTTTCTTATCTGTAAAAACGTTCTAATGCGGTAAATCGCTGCAAATTGGCATTTTTTGGACTTCTTTGACCCAAACTTGGAAACTGATTGGTTTCTGTGCAGAGCTGCACCAGATTTTGTACACTCCAGTTTTAGTAAAACCCCCCCCCCCCATGCGACTTACTGATGCAGTAACTTAAAAAAGGTTCCTGCACTACTTTTGATGTGACTTTAGTGCCATAGACTACAATGTAAATTCTCCAAAAGTCACATGCTAGTCAGATTCTAATGTCCTCAATGTGACTGTTGTGCAACAAAGCCAAAGTCACATCCACGCAAACCGTTCCCACCACTACAGACGTGGTTGATCGAGGTCAATGCCACTGTACCGAAAAAGAAAACGTATTTATGTACATAGAGGATGTCCCACAAAATATGGGATAGATGGCTATCTTCCCCCAATACCTACCTGGCTTGAGGAGACAGGGTTGATGGGAGAGGAGTCTTCCCCGTCCCTTCCCCAAACCCATCTAAAGTCCCAAACAAACAGTTGCATAATAAAGTCGTAATCGAAATCGCGTGACTTTGGAGTGACACAAGTGTGAATGGAGCTTTTAGTGGCTTTGTGTGAATTTGAAGTCTCCCCTTCCCTAGGGACTATGTGAGCCCCATCAGCAGAGAATAATTCCAAAGATTTCAGAAGACATTTCACAAACATTTCAGTCCTGTCTGTACCTACCTAGAAATGCTCACGGGGTGATTTATGTAGAAGCGGGTAAGTTGTAGAGTATAGAGCAGGGTTTCTCTGCCAGGATTCCATAGAACCCTATGGTTCCTCCAGAGGGTGAACAATGAGCAATTCCTGCCTCTCAAATTCCCACTGACACAATTGAACTATTTAGTGGTCTGTTAGGGGTTAATTCATCCCAATGACCGCAAGTGTAAGGAGCATTCTTCCCACCGGCCATCATACTAATGTATCAGGAATTGCAGATCTAGTTATTTGTAGCAGGGGTTCCCTGAGTCCGGATAGTAATTTAATTTCAAGGGTTCCTCTGTGTTGAAAAGGTTGAGAGAGGCTGGATTTTTTTTTTTTTTCCTTAGTGCATACTGCGATGTATGTGTACACTGATCAGCCATAACATTATGACCATCCACCATAGCCCATCAAGGCATGGACTCCACTAGACCTCCAAAGGTATGCTGTGCTATCTGGCACCAAGCCGTCATCCTTTAAGGTCCTGTAAGTTGTGAGGTTGGGGCCTCCATGGATCATGCTTCCAGCACATCCCACAGATGCTCAGTTGGATCGAGATCGGAAGAATTTGGAAGTCAAGGCAACTCCTCAGTCCTGCCGTCGTCCCTCAAACCATTCTTGAATTCATTAGACCAGGCCAACTTCTTCCATTGCGTGGTGGTCTAGTTCTGATGTTCATGTGCCCATTGTAGGTGCTTTTTTCTGAGGACACGGGTCACCATGGACACCCTGACCAGTTTGCAGCTACACTGCGATGCTCTGTGTGTTCTGACACCTTTCTATCGGAACCAGCATTCACTTTTTCAGCAATTTGAGCTCCAGTAGCTCTTCTATTGAATTGGACTACATGGACCAGCCTTCGCTCCCCACACACATAAATGAGTGTTGGTCCCCCATGATCCTGTTGCTAGTTCTCCAATTTTCCTTCAAACTTGTCATCGTTCCCTAGACCCCTCGTTCCCCAGACCCGTCGTTCCCCAAGGCATTCTTGGTCTAGTTCTGATGCTCATGTGCCCATTGTAGGTGCTTTTGGCTGAGGACACGGGTCACCATGGACACTCCGACCCGTTTGCAGCTACACAGCCCCCATACACAACAAACCGCGCGGTGCTCCGTGTGTTCTGACACCTTTCTATCGGAACCAGCATTCACTTTTTCAGCAATTTGAGCTCCAGTAGCTCTTTTATTGAATTGGACTACATGGACCAGCCTTCGCTCCCCACACACATAAATGAGAGTTGGTCCCCCATGACCCTGTTGCTAGTTCTCCAATTTTCCTTCAAACGTGTTGTCGTTCCCCAGACCTGGCGTCTTTCCCCAGACCCGTCGTTCCCCAAGGCATTCTTGGTCTAGTTCATAGGCTCATGTGCCCATTGTAGGTGCTTTTGGCTGAGGACACAGGTCACCATGGACACTCCGACCCGTTTGCAGCTACACAGCCCCATACACAACAAACTGCGGTGCTCCGTGTGTTCTGGCACCTTTCTATCAGAACCAGCATTCACTTTTTCAGCAATTTGAGCTCCAGTAGCTCTTCTATTGAATCGGACTATATGGACCAGCCTTCGCTCCCCACACAAATAAATGAGAGTTGGTCCCCCATGATCCTGTTGCTAGTTCTCCAGTTTTCCTTCCTTGGACCACTGTTGGTCAGTCCTGACCACTGCAGACCTGGAACATCCCACAAGAGCTGCAGTTTTGAAGTTGCTCTGACTCATTCGTCTAACCATTTGTCAAAATCGCTCAAATCCTTACACTTGGCCATTTTTTTCTGCTTTCAGCACATCAGATTCAGGGACAACATGTTCACTTGTCTATTATATCCTACCGACGTTCAGATGCCATTCTGACGAGAAAATCAATGTTGTTCACTATCAATGGTCATAATGTTATGGCTGATCGGTGTAGAAGTGTATTTACATTCAGCTACAATGTGATTATTGGATGATGAACAGTTGCATTGTTAGGACGATTGCAAGAGAAGAGTGACAGGTCCTCATTGTGTCCGAATTTTACCACAGTTCTAATTTTTTTCTTTTTTTTTTTTCTTTTTCAGAAATTTACCGCATTGTGTCTCAAAAGCAGATGTCTGACAGACGTGAAAACGACATGTCCCCAAGTAACAACGTTGTCCCCATCCATGTCCCACCCACCACTGAAAATAAACCAAAGATGCAGTGCTGTCAGAACATATAACGGCCGCTGCCTGCACAGTGCCAGGCTTCGATTTCCTGTGTCCAGCTCTGGAGGGGGGGCCAGGCCCAATACCTGAGCCCAGTTCTAGAGGTGCCAGGCTCTGTATATTCCCCACGTCCTGCACTGGACTCTTTGGAATTCTTTTTTTTTTTTCTTTTTTTTTTTTTTTGTGTTAATATATATTTTTTTTTTTTGTTTTGAGTGTATGTGTGTAAGAACTTTAATTTTACTATTCCATCTGGATTTTTACATGTCTTAAATTCTTTTGATTTTTGACTTTCTGTATTAAGGAAATGATCTAATCCTCTTTCACGCTCTTTATCTCTCTTCCTGTGCTCTGCCTTCTCCCCTCTTCTTTCTTCTTTACAAATACAATGATTCCAGGTCTGCCCTAGTCCCCCCCCCTTCCCCTTCCTGTCTCCACTCAGAGATGTCTGTATAATATATGAAATAAACGCATGTTGCCTGCTGGAGGCACCCTCTCCTGATACCTTGTGACTCAACAGATCTTCTTTTGTTTTTTTTTTTTGTTTCTTTTGGTTTTTTGGTTTTTTTTTTTCCCCCCACTCTTGACCAGTAATAGATAATGTCACTTGTATGTCACTCATTGCTAGATCCGCTGTTTTGATCTCTAGAAACTACATGAAAAAAAAACAGGTGTGATGTGTAATAAAGTGTTTATACTGTTGAACCATGCTACGTCAGGTGGATCTGTTCATATACTGTTGAACCATGCTATGTCAGGTGGATCTATTCATACAGTTGCAAGAAAAAGTATGTGAACCCCTTGGGATTACGTGGGGTTTTGCATGAATTGGGCATAAAATGTGCTCTGAACCTCATCTAAGTTACAACAATAGAAGAACACAGTCTGCTGAACATAATACTACACAAACATTAGATGTTGCCATGGTTTAATTGCACATAACATGTAAACATTCACAGTGCAGGGAGGAAAAAGTATGTGAACCTTTAGACTTAATAACTGGTTGACCCTCCTTTGGCAGCAATAACCTCAACCAAACGTTTCCTGTAGTTGCAGATCAGACCTGCACAACGATCTGGAGTCATTTTGGACCACTCCTCTTCACAAAACTGTTTCAGTGTAGCAATATTCTTGGGATGTCTGGTGTGAATCGCTCTCTTAAGGTCATGCCACAGCATTTCAATCGGGTTGAGGTCAGGACTCTGACTGGGCCACTCCAGAAGGCGTATTCTGTGCTGTTGCAGCCATTGTTTTGTTGAATTACTTGTATACTTTGGGTCATTGTCCTGTTGCATCACCCATCCTCTGCGGAGCTTCAGTTGGCGGACAGATGGTCGTACGTTTTCCTGCAAAATGTCTTGATAAACTCTGGAATTTATTTTCCCATCAATGACAACAATCCGTCCAGGCCCTGAGGCAGCAAAGCAGCCCCAAACCATGATGCTCCCTCCGCCATGTTTCACAGTGGGGATGAGGTTTTGATGTTGGTGTGCTGTGCTTTTTTCCTCCACACATAGTGTTGTGTGTTCTTCCCAAACAACTCAATCTTGGTTTCATCTGTCCACAGTATATTGTGCAAGTAGTGCTGTGGAACATGCAGGTGCTCTTTTGCAAACTTTTGTACTTCAAACGTGCTGCAATATTCTTTTTGGACAGCAATGGCTTCCTCCGTGGTGTCCTCCCATGTACTCCATTCTTGTTTAATGTTTTCCTTATTGTAGATGTGTCAACAAAAATGTTAGCATGTGCCACAGATTTCTGTAGGTCTTTAGCTGACACTCTGGGATTCTTCTTTACCTCATGCAGCATTCTGCGCTGTGCTCTTGCAGTCATTTTTACAGGACGACCACGCCTAGGGAGAGTAGCAACAGTGCTAAACTTTCTCCATTTGTAGACAGTCTGTCTTACCGTGGACACATGAACATCATGGCTTTTGCAGATACTTTTGTAACCCTTTCCAGCTTCATGCAAGTCAACAATTCTTGATCGTAGGTCTTCTGAGAGCTCTTTTCTGCGAGGCATGGTTCACATCAGACAGTGCTTCTTGAAACCAGTAAACCCAAAACTGGTGTGTGTTTTTTAAGGGCAGGACAGCTGTCAGCAACACATCCAATATCATCACACTGATTGGAGTCAAGGATGGCCCACTCCTGGCTCCAATTAGCTCTGGGAGAAGTCATTAAGCTAGGGCCTCACATACTTTTTCCCCCCTGCACTGTGAATGTTTACATGTTATGTGCAATTAAACCATGGCAACATCTAATGTTTGTGTAGTATTATGTTCAGCAGACTGTGTTCTTCTATTGTTGTGACTTGGATAACGTTCAGAACACATTTTATGCCCAATTCATGCAAAACTCCATGTAATCCCAAGGAGTTCACATACTTTTTCTTGCAACTGTGTACTGTTGAACCATGCTACGTCAGGTGGATCTGTTTATGCTCTTCTTCTATGTAGCACCATTCAGCCAGAAGATATGTAGGAAGGCTGAGAGGAGGCGTGGCGGCTTTCACATTCTAACAGGCTTAGCAACTTCTTTTTGCTGTTTTTCCTTTGCCGTTGAATTAGCTGCAGCTGACGACACATTCAGCTCCATGCATTGGTCTCCAAACTGCTGCCCGGGAGCTGGATGTGGCCCTTTGCTTGCCTATATCTGGCCCTTGAGGCATTTTCCTCCCACTGACATTAACGATGGGGTGTAATTCCTGCCGCTGAAATCAACCATAGGGCGCTATCATTCCTATTGACAGCAACAATCGGGCACTTTTCCTTCTACGGATACCAATGAGGAGACACCAACAATGGGGAACAAAAGATGGGACATTGTTCACTCCCACTGGGCACAGTCTGGCCCCCTCCTAAAGTCTGAAGGATGGTAAACTGGCCCTTTTGGAGACCCCTGCATTAAGCTATAATGAATTATTTTCAGCCATTCGACCTTACTATGGTCTTTATCTGATCTCACTGTTGAAAATAAAGCTCATCATGGCAGCAGGGTCGGCGCTAGACTAGACCAGCTACTAGCCCCCCAAAAAAAGGCTGAAGATGCTTTGGGTGCTTTCTCACCTGCCAAAGTCATCCTTTACATCGGCGTCCCCCAGAGCCTCCCTCCTTAAAGCGGAGTTCTACTCACCCTGTCAAAAAATAAAAGCAGCTAAAAAAACCTGTAGCTGCTGACTTAAAAAAAACAGCCACTTACCTGTCCCCCAGTCCCGTGGTGTGTCCCCCGCAGCCTGTTTTATCGGCAATCCTCAGTTTGGGCACCCAGCTGTGATAGCTTGCGGCTTCACAGCCGGGTGCCCACTTCGCATGCGTGAGTAATGAATGGTCCTGTAGTCTACTGGGACCTGTCACATGTCCCAAAAGACTACGGGGAGGGAGGGAGGACACCTTCCGATCGCCTAGGTGATTGGACTGGAAGTGGGAGTGGTTACCTGTCAAATTCAGGTACCCGCCCCCAAAGATGCCAATCCTTAATGGGGAGCGGGGGAGCAGTCCTTAAAGTAGAACTTCCCCTTTTGGGTGGAGCTCTGCTTTAAATTGGGGTCCCCCAGAGCCCCCTCCTTAAATTTGGGTCCACCAGAGCCCGTTCCCTGTCAGTAGGGTCCCTCAGAGCCCGTTCCCTTTCAGTAGGGTCCCCCAAGCCCGTTCCCTTTCAGTAGGGTCCCCCGAGCCCGTTCCCTTTCAGTAGGGTCCTCCGGAGCTCGTTCCCTTTCAGTAGGCTCCTCCCCGAGCCCGTTCCCTTTCAGTAGGCTCCTCCCCGAGCCCGTTCCCTTTCAGTAGGCTCCTCCCCGAGCCCGTTCCCTTTCAGTAGGCTCCCCCCGAGCCCGTTCCCTTTCAGTAGGCTCCCCCCGAGCCCGTTCCCTTTCAGTAGGCTCCTCCCCGAGCCCGTTCCCTTTCAGTAGGCTCCTCCCCGAGCCCGTTCCCTTTCAGTAGGCTCCTCCCCGAGCCCGTTCCCTTTCAGTAGGCTCCTCCCCGAGCCCGTTTCCTTTCAGTAGGGTCCCCCAGAGCCCGTTCCCTTTCAGTAGGCTCCCCCCGAGCCCGTTCCCTTTCAGTAGGCTCCCCCCGAGCCCGTTCCCTTTCAGTAGGCTCCCCCAGAGCCCGTTCCCTTTCAGTAGGCTCACTCCAGAGCCCGTTCCCTTTCAGTAGGTTCCCCAGAGCCCGTTCCCTTTCAGTAGGTTCCTCCAGAGCCCGTTCCCTTTCAGTAAGGTTCCTCCAGAGCCCGTTCCCTTTCAGTAGGTTCCTCCAGAGCCCATTCACTTTCAGTAGGTTCCTCCAGAGCCCGTTCACTTTCAGTAGGTTCCTCCAGAGCCCGTTCACTTTCAGTAGGTTCCTCCAGAGCCCGTTCACTTTCAGTAGGTTCCTCCAGAGCCCATTCACTTTCAGTAGGTTCCTCCAGAGCCCATTCACTTTCAGTAGGTTCCTCCAGAGCCCATTCACTTTCAGTAGGCTCTCCCCAGCCCGTTCCCTTTCAGTAGGGCTCCCCCTAGAGCCCGTTCCCTTTCAAAGTACATTCAGGGTCAGCTCTAATTACTGCATAGCCTGTGGCGTAGCTGTGGCAGTAGGGACAGTAGCCGTGGCTGCGCCCTGGGAAGCTGCCTAGGGGAAGCACTGGCCCTGCATGGCAGATAACACATAAGTTGTAGCTTAAGCAGGTCATAGAAGATACAATTTTCTTTTCACCACAAGTAGTAGGAAAGAAAGTTGCTCGATTCTTCTTCCCCCCCATCAACACTTACTGTATCAAAGCCTTCCTGCAAAGCTATTGTACTCTCCTGGTGGGGAGCCTTCCCTGCTGACAGAACACAATGATCACTGCTAACGGCTATAGTCAGTGGCAGTGATCGCATGCTAAAAATCCAACAGGCTGGTTGTACTGAAGTCGATTGATGGATCGACTTCAGAACAACTAGCCTGCTCATAGATGCTTTGATCCATGTATGGCCTGCTTTAATGACTAAAGCCTATTGGACTTTAGAGTTCACTTTGTACTTGTAGTATCTGTTGGCAGCCATGCTAGGTACTAAGGTAGTGCACCAAAGTGAAAATTCTGGACCAGAACCAGAAATTCAGGATGCACTTGGCCAGAAATCGAAATGGACAGTTTTAAAAAAAAATATATTTTTTATATGTACTTGTATTATTGCATTTGGCTTTTTAACAAATATTAATTTACATATGAATTAAAAAATACAATCCAGTAACGTAAAATAACTTTTTATTGAAAAAAGTTTTTTACGGGGGGGGGGGGGGGGAGTGGATGGGGGGCATTTTTGCTTTTGAAATGGATGGGGGGCGTTTTTGTTTTGAAGTGGGTGGGGGGCGTTTTTGCTTTGAAGTCGATGGGGGGCATTTTTGCTTTGAAGTTTGTGGGGGGCATTTTTGCTTTGAAGTGGATGGGGGGCATTTTTGCTTTGAAGTGGATGGGGGGCATTTTTGAAGTGGATGGGGGGCATTTTTGCTTTGAAACCTATGGGGGGCCATTTTGCATTGATGTCCGTGAGGGGCATTTTTGCTTTAAGTCAATGGGGGGCCATTTTGCATTGACGTTGTTGGTGATTTGGACTTTTTTTTTTTTTCCCATCGGAAAAACGCCGCTTCCAGGCCACCCCGTTTACGTCCATTGACTTAGAGCTGGCAACTCGGCCCCGCCTCCTGCTCCCGTGTCACAACATTTGATTGACAGCAGCAGGAGCCAAGCTGCCAAGGAGCCAGACCTTCCTTTCGGGCGACAAACGCGCATAGGGAATAGATTGGCTCTATGCGACATGCAAAATCGTGTGAAAATCTTGCTGTCAGAAGAACTGCATAGTGGAAACTCTCATTCCTGTTATGTGATAATGGGAATGGGTCCTTAGGGCTGCATTCACAACCCATTGCCTTGATTGGGCTGCCTGTCGCGTGACAAACACGCCAAAAAGCTCAAGTACCAATTTTTGGAGTCAAGTGTGATTGGTGATGCATGTTTGTGGAAATCGTGCAACTAGTACCTGTGTTTGGGCTGCCAGTACCAATGCAGCCTTAGTGTTTCCTATGTGACCAAGGGAAAAAAAGATGCAAGGAAAATGACATGGAGTGTCCTGATTGCCACACCTTACCCGGCTATGTAGCAGACTGGTAAAAGCAGTCCTAGTTCAGTCCATCAAGGCCACGCCTCCAGTGTGTTTCATCCCACCCCCAGGGCTTAATCTTGGATCTCCTTGGTTAAGACCCAGGGCTGGGGCGAAACGCGTTGGGGGTTGTCTTTGACTGAGCTGAGGCTGCTTTTAATTGTCTGCTGCATAGCCAGATGAGGTGTGTGGCAACTGGGAAACCACCTCTTCTTTTGCTTGCATGCTTTTAGTCTGGACATACCCAGCTCCAGCCCGCACCATCACTGTTTCAGCAGCATCCATCCCATAGGACAGCAGCCCGAGCGGGGATCCCCAAGCAATAATCTAGGGTCAAAGGGGAAAAAGGGAGCCTAAATCCATGACTGGCTCCTGGCAGAAGCATCAGTGGGACACTCAATACCTACATCTATCTTCTATCTAAGGCTCCATGTACACTGCAGCTGATAAAGTCACGTTTAGGAGCTTTTCTGCGGTTTTTTTTTCTTCAGCAGCCCCTGAATTCACCCTAATGTTCTCCTATGTGTCCATGTACACATCTTCGTTTACAGGCATCTTCGTTTACAGTTGTTGACAAGCATTTGAGTTTACAGTCGTTTTTTTGAACGCACCAAACTTGCGTTCAGGAGTAGATTTTATCAGCGTTTCAAGCGCTTGTAAATGCGGCTCACTGCGTTTATAAGCGTTTGCAAATTTTTTTTTTAACTCTTCCATTTCCATATGCTGTCCAGAGCCTACTTTCATCATGAAAAAGCATGCAAAGCAGTTTCCCAGTACTCAAATGGACCCGGTACACCATACTTTGAGGTTTCGCATGAAAGAAAATATGTTGGACACTGCTGCAATAATTTCTGCATAGAAATGAGCCGGAACACATACAAACACCACAAAAAAAAAAAAAAGACAGCTAATCAACAAATACTGCTCTCTCTGCTTCTACTCTCTCTATTTCTCTCAAAATGTCTGAAATAGTAAATTTTTTTTTACTGTTTTTCAGTGCATTCTGGGCATTTTGGAAGGTCTCCTGAGGATCTCTTTAAAAAAACGCTTCTAAATGCGATATGCAAACTCGGCTAAACAGACGTGTTTTAACCTAAGTTTTCCAGCAGTCAGTTTCCATCGTTCAGAACCGTTTTCCAAACGTCCCGTGTACATGGGGCCTTAACCTCTTGGTGCCGGCCGAACTCAAATGTGCGGCCTCCTGGCGTCTGGGCCTAGACGCCGAGTGGCCGCGCAATTGCGTTCTATTAAAAAAGAAAAGACGTTCTGAGAGCGCATGCGCTTCCAGCACACGTGCCCGGTACTCACGGAAAGGTCCCGATCTCCTCTTTCGATGGGGAACTTTCCCGATCATGTGACAGCATGTCATGGCGGTCTAGGCCCAGACGCCGGGATACCGCACATTTGCGTTCTATTAAAAGATGTGTAGAGAGCGCACACCCAGCACACGTCCGGTACTCACGAAAGGTCCCGATCTCTTTCGATCGGGACCTTTCCCGATCATGTGACAGCGTGTCATGGTGGTCTATGCCCAGACGCCGGGAGGCCGCACATTTGCGTTCTACTAAAAAAAAAAAAAAAAGCGTGCTGAGAGCGCACGCGCTTCCAGCACACGTCCGGTACTCACGGAAATGTCCCGATCTCCTCTTTCGATGGGGAACTTTCCCGATCATGTGACGGCGTGTCATGGCGGTCTAGGCCCAGACGCCGGGAGGCCGCACATTTGTGTTCTGCGTGTTGAGAGCGCACGCTCAGCACACTTCCGCTACTCACGGAAAGGTCCCGATCTCCTCTTTCGATCGGGACCTTTCTCGATCATGTGACGGCGTGTCATGACGGTCACATGACTCTATACCCCGCCTCCCAGCTTCTGAAACCCTTAAAGGCACCAAGGGGTTAAGGCAACACCTGCAAAGAAACTTCTATATAGTTGAGCAGCTCTTGCAGCATTTATGTGGGTTCTCATGACTGTTTGTGAAAATCTTCATATGCATTTTCATGGCTCGTTCATGTAAGCGCTGTTTAGTTTGACTGTCCTTGTAAGGTTCTAGAAGTGCATGTCCTTAAAATGGTTTTGGATAGTGGAATTTTTTTTTAGGTGATCGTCAGAGTTGTGTCATTTGGTGCTAGGTGAAAGGATCTTTGCCAGCCTTGCTTGAAGGGTTCACCGCACTTTGCATACACGTGGGCGTTCAAAGCCAGTGCTAAAGAGTATGTGTCCTTTCATCTTGTATATATTATTCAAAGCTCTCATTTAGGCTACTTTCACACCGCTCTGCGAAAACCGCATCAGAAACACTTATGTGCTTTTTGCCGTGTTTTTTTTGTTACATGGTGTTAAATTTTACACAACGCATTATGCATTTTTGATGAGTTTTTTGTCGCATTTTGCTTTTTTTTTTCCCCCATATCACTTCCCACTATTATAATGTGATTTGCATGCGACTGTTGATGCGACTTATCAAGTTCTCAAGCTTTGGGTTCACAGAATTGCATGACAAGGGAAATCACATTCTTTTCCAACTTCAGTGCGATTTTGGGAAAGGTTCCTGGTTGACTGGTTTCAGCCGCATAGACTTTTCTTGTTATCTCACAGACGTCGCAGCTGCTTAGATGAGAAGCATTTCTATGTGACTATGAAGGATCAGTGTTTTGGGTTTTTTGTTTTGTTTTGTTTTGTTTTTATTATAAACCTTCACTTCTCCTTCCTTGCCATCCTTGTTGCTTAAAGGCTAGGTTCACATTGAAGCAGTTTCGATCCTCCCTTCCATGGTCCCTTCGATCTTTCCTTCCATGGACCCTTCGATCCTCCCATGGACCCTTCGATCCTCCCTTCCATGGACCCTTCGATCCTCCCTTCCATGGACCCTCCGATCCTCCCTTCCATGGACCCTCCGATCCTCCCTTCCATGGTCCCTTCGATCTTTCCTTCCATGGTCCCTTCGATCTTTCCTTCCATGGTCCCTTCGATCTTTCCTTCCATGGTCCCTTCGATCTTTCCTTCCATGGTCCCTTCGATCTTTCCTTCCATGGTCCCTTCGATCTTTCCTTCCATGGTCCCTTCGATCTTCCTTCCATGGTCCCTTCGATCTTTCCTTCCATGGACCCTTCGATCCTCCCATGGACCCTTCGATCCTCCCTCCCATGGACCCTCCGATCCTCCCTTCCATGGACCCTCCGATCCTCCCTCCCATGGACCCTCCGATCCCCCTCCCATGGACCCTCCGATCCTCCCTTCCATGGACCCTCCGATCCTCCCTTCCATGGACCCTCCGATCCTCCCTTCCATGGACCCTCCGATCCTCCCTTCCATGGACCCTCCGATCCTCCCTTCCATGGACCCTCCGATCCTCCCTTCCATGGACCCTCCGATCCTCCCTTCCATGGACCCTCCGATCCTCCCTTCCATGGACCCTCCGATCCTCCCTTCCATGGACCCTCCGATCCTCCCTTCCATGGACCCTCCGATCCTCCCTTCCATGGACCCTCCGATCCTTCCTCCCATGGACCCTCCGATCCTTCCTCCCATGGACCCTTCGATCCTTCCTTCCTCCCAGGGACCCTTCGATCCTTCCTCCCAGGGACCCTTCGATCCTTCCTCCCAGGGACCCTTCGATCCTTCCTCCCAGGGACCCTTCGTTCCTTCCTCCCAGGGACCCTTCGATCCTTCCTCCCAGGGACCCTTCGATCCTTCCTCCCAGGGACCCTTCGATCCTTCCTCCCAGGGACCCTTCGATCCTTCCTCCCAGGGACCCTTCGATCCTTCCTCCCAGGGACCCTTCGATCCTTCCTCCCAGGGACCCTTCGATCCTTCCTCCCAGGGACCCTTCGATCCTTCCTCCCAGGGACCCTTCGATCCATCCTCCCATGGTCCCTCCGATCCTCCCTTCCATCGGACCCTTCGATCCTTCCTTCCATCGGACCCTTCGATCCTTCCTTCCATCGGACCCTTCGATCCTTCCTTCCATCGGACCCTTCGATCCTTCCTTCCATCGGACCCTTCGATCCTCCCTTCCATCGGACCCTTCGATCCTCCCTTCCATCGGACCCTTCGATCCTCCCTTCCATCGGACCCTTCGATCCTTCCTTCCATCGGACCCTTCGATCCTTCCTTCCATCGGACCCTTCGATCCTTCCTTCCATCGGACCCTTCGATCCTCCCTTCCATCGGACCCTTCGATCCTCCCTTCCATCGGACCCTTCGATCCTCCCTTCCATCGGACCCTTCGATCCTCCCTTCCATCGGATCCTTCGATCCTCCCTTCCATAGAAGGGTCCAAATTCGCAGCTATATCGAAATCGATAGATGAAGGATGACCAGGCGGACGAGGTGAGGGTTAAAAAAAAAAAAAAAAAAAAAAAAAAAAAAAAAAAAAACCTATTGAACTTATCAAAGTCTCATAGGAACACTTCTTGTCTATGCTCATGTGACTTCTGTGAGGTAACGTCTATGGGACTGTAGTCCACCATGAACCTTCACTGGGCGTGGCCTATTAGCAGAGCACCATTGAATATAATGTGATTTCTCTTGTCATGCGATTCTGTGAATCCCACTTTGAGAACTTCCCACAGGTGTGTTGTGTGTTTGATGCTTTTTTCCATTCATTTCAATGAAGGGATGCATTTGTTATGGGTTTTTTTTTTTTTTTTTTTGTAACCACAACTAAAGCAAAAAACAGACCAGTGTGAAGCGCTACAGAGGATTTAAAGGGATGCAGTTTTTCTTCCGCTTTTTTTTTTTTTAATTGAACAGAAACGGATCAATGTGAAAGCAGCCTGTGCATACACTGGCTGGCCCACCCCATCTGACAACCTTCCACGTAAAATCAGCCGGGTTCTGCAGACCCCAAGCCCAATGTAGTAGAAGGCATTCAGACTCTCAGAAAGCAGTAAACCCGATGCCCCCAGTGATCAGAAGAGGAGGAAAAGAAAACTGTATTTGGTTTTTTTTTTTTTTTTTTTTTTTTTTCCCTATTGCAGAATTGTTTCATTCAAAGAACAAACACAGCGCTCGTTGAATGAAAGTCAATTTATTTTGTACATGGAAGTTGGCCTTGATAAAATCAGCCAGAGACGTTTCAACTCCCGGTTAAAAATAAAAGCTGCGCTCGAGTAAGAAATCGCTAAAGCAAATTTTTTATTTTACAAGT
>CATNWA010000073.1:0-102500 GCA_951230385.1 Staurois parvus | reverse complement strand
AACACGATACAAATGTTATAAATTGAGTTGCAGTTCAGTGAGTAAAGTGTTTGATCCCCCACCAAGCAGAAATAATTCTGGCTCCCACATTCTAATAATTCTGGCTGTGTATCACATGGCTATGTGCTCATGTGGTACACAGGTTAGTCCTGTCAACGTTAGAAGGTGCTCCTAAAGACAACTCCATTATGTGTATGGAAGACCTGTCCACAGAATCTTTCTTCCATTCAAACCTCACCACCATGGGCAAGACCAAAGAGCTGTCAAAGGACATCAGGGACAATATATTAGACCTGCACAAGGCTGGAATGGGCTACAAGACCATCAGCAAGAAGCTTGGTGACAACTGTTGGAGCGATTATTTGGAAGAAATACAAAATAACCATCAATCACCCCCGGTCTGGAGCTCCATGCAAGATTTTGCATCATGGGGTAAGGATGATGAGAAAAGTGAGGGATCAGCTCGGAACCACATGGGAGGAGCTTGTGAATGATCTCAAGGCAGTTGGGACCACAGTCCCTAAACAAACCATTGGTAACACAATACGCAGCTATGGGTTGAAATTCTTCAGTGCCTGCAAGGTCCCCCTCTTCAAGAAGGCACATGTACAGGCCCGTCTGAAGTCTGCCAATGAACATCTAAATGATTCAGAGAAGGATTGGGAGAAAGTGTTGTGGTCAGATGAGACCAAAATTGAGCACTTTGGCATTAACTCGACTCACCGTGTTTGGAGGAAGAAAAATGCTGACTATGATCCTAAGAACACCATCCCTACAGTCAAGCACGGAGGTGGAAACATTATGCTTTGGGGCTGTTTCTCTGCTAAAGATACAGGCTGACTTTGCCACATTGAGGGGCCAATGGACGTGGCCATCTATCGTTAAATCTTGGATGAGAATCTTCTTCTCTCAACCAAAACACTGAAGATGGGTCGTGGATGGGTGTTTTCAAGCATGACAATGACCCAAAACATATCGCCACGACAACAAAGGAGTGGCTCAAGAAGAAACACATTAAGGTCATGGAGTGGCCTAGCCAGTGTCCAGACCTTAATCCTATAGAGAATGTATGGAGGGACCTGAAACTTCGAGTTGCCAAGTGACAGCCAAGAAACCTTAAAGATTTAGATCTGTAAAGAAGAATGGAACAAAATCCCTCCTGAGATGTGTGCAAACCTGGGAAGCAACTACAAGAAACATCTTACCTCTGTGCTGGCCAACAAGGGATTCTCCACCAAGTACCAAGTCATGTTTTGCTTGGGGATCAAATACTTATTTTACTGACTGAACTGCAACTCAATTTATAACATTTGTATCGTGTTTTTTTTTTGGATTTTTGGTCGATATTCTGTCTCTACCATTTAAAATACAACGATGATAAAAATTATAGAAAAAAATTAATTTATTTATTTATTTAAAATGTATTTATTTACATTTATTTATTTAACCGCCTCCTGCCCGCCATATAGTCCAATGACGGGCGCAAGGCGGTTCTCTCGTTCTGGGAGGACTTCATATAACGTCCTCCCATTCTCACTGCGCATGCGCGGCTGCGAGAGCGCGCAGCGATTGGCGGTGCGCTGTGTCCCTTGGACACAGCGGATCACCGATCCACGGAAATAGCCGAAGATGTCAGCTCAGTCATGTGATCAACTGTGTCCAATCACAGCATGTAAACAGGGTAATGCCGGTTATCGCCATTTCTCTCCTCACGAGCTGTCACGCTGACAGAGGAGAGCCGGTAATCGGCATTCCGCGGAGGGGAGATGTACACTGATCATCAGGGCACTGGTGATCAGTGTGCCCTGATGATCTGTGTAGCCCCAGCAGTGCCACCTGTCAGTGTCCATCAGTGCCAGCTCTCAGTGCTCATCCATGCCACCTGCCAGTGCCCATCAGTGCCCATCTGAGCTGCCTTTCATTGTCACCCATAAGTGCCAGTCAGTGCCACCTATCAGTGTCATATATCAGTGCTGCCTTTCAGTGCCCAACAGTGATGATTATCAATGCCCATCAGTGCCACCTACCAGTGCCTCCTCATCAGTGCCATATATCAGTGCTGCCTTTCAGTGCCCATCAGTGATGATTTTCAATGCCCATCAGTGCCACCTACCAGTGCCTCCTCATCAGTGCCACCTATCAGTCTCCATCAGTGCAGCCTATCAGTGCCCATCACTGCAGCCTCGTTAGCGCACATCAGTGAAGGAGAAAAATCACTTATTTACAAAATTTTATAACAAAAACTAAGAAAAAACTTTTTTTTCAAAATTTTCAGTGGTTTTTGGTTTGTTTAAGAAAAAATAAAAAACCCCGAGGGGATTAAATACCACCAAAATAAAGCTCTATCTGTAAAAAAAAATGATTAAAATGTCATATGGGTACAGTGTTGCATGATCGCGCAATTGTCAATCAGAATGTGACAGTGCTGGAAATTGGCCTGGGCAGGAAGGGGGTATAAGCGTCCTGTAGGCTAGTGGTTGAAATGTATTTATTTAAAAAATGTATTTATTTATTTAAAATGATAAAAATGAATTCATTTATAATAAATTTAAATTATAGAAAAACAAGTAAAAAAATTATACAATTATAGACTCTTCATTTCTTTGTAAGTGGGCAAACGTACAAAATTTGCAGGGGATCAAATCAATATTTTCCCCACTGTATACACGTTAGGAAGGATTCAGGATTGGCTTCAACTTGGAGGATCCTGTGGCTTATATATCCATCCTAAACGTTCATAAACCATCCACCGTGTTATGAATGGACAACAAAGTCCAGGAATCCTCTCTTATATAACTGACTGTAGAGTCCCAGTAGGCTGGGGTGTTTGGCTGATAATCATATTCCGGAAGGTGTGTCAAATGTATGAATATTTACTTGTGAGCCACTGTGATTATAAATTATTAAATATTGTGGTTCGCTGACATTAATCACATCCTCATAATCATGTGCAATATTATAATACCAAAAAAACAAAAATGTCGCGCTCCAAAATTGAAATTAATTAAAATATATCCAAAATCTTAAAATCGTTTTTGGATCACAATTAGGACTTATGTGACTGTCACAATTATAAAACATATTTATTTATTTGAGTTTATCACATTTAAGTTGTAATAGTTTTTAATAAGGCACAGTTGATTTTTATTATTAATTTTACAAATTAATTGAAATATTTATCACATTAATCATATAAATTGAATTGATGGCAAATATGGAACAAGGCACAATTGATTATATATTTGGTTGAGTATTTAAATCACTGGGAATTTTTTGGAGATATTTAAATTAATTTCAATTTTGGAGCGCGACATTTTTGTTTTTTTCATACTCGGGAAGGTGTTCCGGTAGCGTGGTCTAGAGGAGGATGTATAGAAGGAGTAACGTCCAGTGGAATCAACTCAATAAGGGCAAGCTAATGGCAGCCTTGCCATAACCTCCCTCACACGCCAGCTAGGCAGTCCTTGACAAGTACTGGGGGTTGAATGAACATGGGCCAGTATATGGGAAGAGTCCTCTCTTGTATGAATAACTAACCATATGGTCCCAGTTGGCACAGGCACCCTTCGTGAATACAGTAGTATATTGTTCAGCTGTTAATGCCCCAGATGGTGATCAGGCGGCATGATGTTCAGGCGGCATGATGTTCAGGCGGCAGGGTGTTCAGGTGCTATGGTGTTCAGGTAGCAAGGTGTTCAGGTGCTATGGTGTTCAGGTGGCATGGTGTTGAGGTGGCATGGTGTTGAGGTGGCATGGTTGTTGAGGTACCATGGTGTTCAGGTGGCATGGTGTTGAGGTACCATGGTGTTCAGGTGGCATGGTGTTGAGGTACCATGGTGTTCAGGTGGCATGGTGTTGAGGCGGCATGGTGTTCAGGTGGCATGGTCTAGAGGAGGGCACATACAAAGAGTAAAATCCAAAAATATCGACTCAGCACGTTTAGAGCACAACCTTCCTTGCACACGAGCTAAACAAATGATAGTCCTTTAAGAAATTGGGGGGCTGAACGACCATGGGTCAGTACATGGAACAGTCCCATCAGAATTGATTGATTGCCTAGACTGCCTAGATTGCCTAGGGATGGCAAACCTTTTAGAGACCGAGTGCCCAAACTGCAACCCAAAACCCATTTATTTATCGGAAAGTGCCAACACTGCAAGTAAACTTGAATACTGAGGTTTTCGTTTAGAAAAAACAACCCGTACAAAAACACAATAACAGCTTCCACTGACCACCAGCTTAAGGGAGCAAAGTTCTACTGACCACCGGCATAAGAGGACAACGTGCTGATGACCACCAGCACAAAGGGGCAATGTTCCACTGGTCACCAGCACAAAGGGGCAATGTTCCACTGGTCACCAGCACAAGGGGGCAATGTTCCACTGGTCACCAGCACAAGGGGGCAATGTTCTACTGGTCACCAGCACAAGGGGGCAAAATTTCACTGACCACCAGCACAAGGAGGCAAAGTTCTACTGACCACCAGCACAAGGGGGCAAAGTTCTACTGACCACCAGCACAAGGGGGCAAAGTTCTACTGACCACCAGCACAAGGGGGAAAAGTTTCAATGATCACCAGCACAAGGGGGCAATGTTCTACTGACCACCAGCACAAGGGGGCAATGTTCTACTGACCACCAGCACAAGGGGGGAAAGTTCTACTGACCACCAGCACAAGGGGGGAAATGTTTCAATGATCACCAGTACAAGGGGGTAAAGTTCTACTGATCACCAGCACAAGGGGACAAAGTTCTACTGACCACCAGCACAAGGGGGCAAAGTTCGGATCACCAGCACAAGGGGGCAAAGTTCCACTGACCACCAGCACAAGGGGGCAAAAAGTTCCACTGACCACCAGCACAAGGGGGAAAAGTTTCAATGATCACCAGCACAAGGGGGAAAAGTTTCACTGATCACCAGCACAAGGGGGCAAAGTTCTACTGATCACTAGCACAAGGGGGAAAGGTTTCACTGACCACCAGCACAAGGGGGCAAAGTTCTGATCACCAGCACCAGGGGGCAAAGTTCCACTGACCATCAGCACAAGGGGGCAAAGTTCTACTGATCACCAGCACAAGGGGACAAAGTTCTGACCACCAGCACAAGGGGGAAAAGTTTCACTGACCACCAGCACAAGGGGGCAAAGTTTCAATGATCAATAGCACAAGGGGGCAAAGTTCTACTGATCACCAGCACAAGGGGGCAAAGTAATTTTCTAGCAAAAAAAAAAATGCAGATTTTTACTTGTATGTGAGAAATGTCAGAATTTATGTTGGGTGATGGTGTTTAATTTTTTTCTGTAAAGGGTATGAGTTTTGTTCAGTTGTTCACTAGGACACCAAATCTGCAGTAGCAGAGGGGAGCAAGGACTTGCTGCTTTGCCTCCTACACTATGGACTGGATTTTATTCAGGAAATTGTGTTTCTGGAAATAACTGATCTATTGAGAGAAAAATTTGTTGGCTTCCATTGCTGACCTCACCTTAAAATGCTGGACTCTCTGGTTTTACTGCTTCGTAATTTACTGACCCCAAACAAGTGAAGTCAATATTGAGGACCGTGAATTCTTGTTCTGGATCAGTGACTTGGAATGTGTTAAAGAAATATTTCACCTCTTAAAGGAAACCTGTTCTAAAATATGTAGACTGCCATTGCTGACCTCTCTTCCTGAAAATGCCAGAGGACTGGCCCTCATGCTGATCTAATGTCTTTAAAAGAGAAGTATGCAAATAAAAAAAATAAAACAAACATTCATACTCACTTAAATGGTTGCGGTCGCTCTACGCTGAGAACTCAATGATCAAAGGCGGATGATCGCTCAGTTCTTGGTTGGCTCTGAGAAGAGAGCGGTGGCTGTTGGTCACTGCTCTCTGCTCTGCTCCTCCAGTGCTGTGGAGGGAGGGCTGGCTCAGGCTCTCAGTGGTGTTCTGAGAGGTCGAGCCAGCTGCTGGTCAGGTATCTGGGCGAATCCTGACATTACTGTCAGGATCCCTGCAGAAGAGAGCGGTGACTGTTGGTCACCGCTCTCTGCTCTGCTCCTCCAGTGCTGTGGAAAGAGAGAGGGCTGGCTCAGGCTCTCAGTGGCGTTCTGAGAGGTCGAGCCAGCTGCCAGTCAGGTATCTGGGCGACTCCTGACATTACTGTCATGATCCCTGCAGAAGAGAGCGGTGACTGTTGGTCACTGCTCTCTGCTCTGCCCCTCCAGTGTTGTGGAGGGAGGGGGGCTGGCTCAGGCTCTCAGTAGCATTCTGAGAGGTCGAGCCAGCTGCCGGTCAGGTATCTGGGCGAATCCTGACATTACTGTCAGGATCCCTGCAGAAGAGAGCGGTGGCTGTTGGTAACTGCTCTAAGCTCTGCCCCTCCAATGCTGTGGAGGGAGGGGGGGCTGGCTCAGGCTCTCAGTGGCATTCTGAGAGGTCGAGCCAGCTGCTGGTCAGGTATCTGGGCGAATCCTGACATTACTGTCATGATCCCTGCAGAAGAGAGCGGTGACTGTTTAATTATTAATAATAATAATTGAATGAAATAATAATTATTATTAATAATAATAACAATAATAACAATAACAATGCTAATAATAATAAAAAAATTAACACCCTAACAAAAAAATAAATAAATTATTATTAATAATAAAAAATAAAAATAATAATAATAAAAAAAAAATAAATTAACACCCTTCATTATATACAGGAGATTTGGGGACATCTATCCAGAAGGATCCGTGGGGGTGTATTTTCTATAAAACAGAGATGTCAGTAAAACAATATAAAAATAGTTTATTATATCTGATTAGTGCGGCAAAGGGTTCAATCCCTAAATTTTGGAAAGCCCGGGATCCTCCAACAACAAGGGATTGGATAGACAGAATTAAATATGTTAGCAGGATGGAGGAACTTTGTTACATGGAGAAAGATGAAATGTAGAAATATTTGGGGTAGATGGTATGAGTTTAAAACATCAGAAAAATATTTAAAAATGAAAGGCCCCCCGATAGTAGAACCAGAGAATTTAAATGATTAAAGAGATCTATATACATGACTAGATTAATAGGAGGGGAAAGAGAGGACAAAATGAAATTGGACAGGGGTGTTCTGGGGAGGGAATGGGGATAAATTGTACGTGTATCAGGGGTGGACTGACAACTCATGGGGCCCTCCGGGCAATAGGGGATCATGGGGCCCCTGTGTCCTTGCTCACACTCAAAGCACACCCAAAAAAAGCCTATAAAAAAGGTACCAGGGGCATTTCATGGGGCCCCCTACTGACCCCGGGCCCTCGGGCTGTGCCAGAGTACTCGAATGGTCAGTCCGCCCCTGACGTGTATGATGTAATAAGATTTTATGGCTGTTTTGTAATGTATTTTATCTTTTTTTATAAAATTTAATAACAGATATAATAAAAAAAAAAAAAAAAAATAAATGAACACCCTAACAATAAATAAATAATAAGACAATAAATAAAATATTAATCCAACCCCTAACTCTAACTCCCACCCCTAATCCTAACCCCTAACCTGAACTCTAACCCCTTACCCTAACAAAAAGAAATAATAATAAAAAATTTAAATCTGATAAAAAAGATTAAAAAGATTAAAAAAGATTAAAAAAAGCCGAAAAACCTAGCAACAAATAATGAAACAGATGATATTTTTCTTTGTTGGCTATTAAAATAAAAAATGCTGTTCAAAAAGCACATACACTCGTGCAACAAAACGATTGAAAAAACACAACTCTCAGGTGTGAATGCAGCCTCAGGGCTCTAGATTGAGGCAAGCACACACTATAGAGGGATATGCTTTGTTCATATTTCATGTCTGAGGTTTGCAGTCACTTTAGGTATGGATACAGAATTGTCTCCTTACAGCAGAAGTCATTTTTTCTATTTTGAGAACTTTTGAGCCGCACTTATTGCACTTAGTGACTGTGGGACTCTAAACGGTATTAGAAATCTCGCATGATATGTATTATTATAAATTAACCACTTCCTGTCCGGCCGCTGTATATAAACAGCAGGACGGTGGCAGTCCAGGGGCGGGTGGCGTTCATAAACGGCACCCGCATTTGCAAGCTGTGCGCGCTCCCTGGGAGCGCGCAACACCGCGATCCGGTGCCCGCTGTCTCCTCCGGACACAGTGCAACACCGATCGTTGTACCTGACCTCTGTGCGAGGTCCCGATCATATGATCACTGATTGTCCAATCAGTGATCACATCCAGAGTAGTAAGCAAGATGTCACTTCTGACATCATTGCTTACTACGTGTGAAATCTGTGAATGATCACAGAGGTCACATGGTACAGGGCTATTCACAAAAGCCTTGTACCACGTGACAAGCTGTGACCAATCACAGCTCTCATGGTATTTCTCAATGGTTGCAAGAATGCAGCCAGAGAGAAGGAGAAATGATTGCTTTTCCAGCCCTTATGGGTGTAAAAGCAATCAATGTAAAAAAAAAAAAAAAAATCTTCATCACCCCCCACAAGTAGTACAGTGTCACCATGGTGACACTGTACTGCTAGGGTGACAGTATGTAAAAATAAAAATAAATAAATAATATAAAAAATTAAATAAAAATGTAAAAAAAAAAATTTTAAATTATAATTTTTGATTATAAACTAATTAGGGTTATTTTGTTTTTACTAAAAAGATAACGGAATAAATTTTGGCCAAGATTTATGATGAAATATTATTTATTTGCAAAATTTTATAAG
The DNA here is from genome assembly GCA_951230385.1 of Staurois parvus. Classification (NCBI taxonomy): domain Eukaryota; kingdom Metazoa; phylum Chordata; class Amphibia; order Anura; family Ranidae; genus Staurois; species Staurois parvus. The sequence goes on along the minus strand of CATNWA010000073.1, from coordinate 93,792 downwards.
AAAAACACTTTTTTTCAAAATTTTTCATTTATATAGCAAAAAACAAAAATCCCAGCGGTGAATAAATACCACCAAAATAAAGCTTTATCTGTCTCAAAAAAATGCTAAAAAATTCATAAGGGTACAGTGTTGCATGACGCGCAATTGTCATTGTCAAAGCTGAAAATTGGCCTGGACTGGAAGGGGGGAAAGTGTCCGGACTGGAAGGGGGGAAAGTGTCCGGACTGGAAGGGGGGGAAGTGTCCGGACTGGAAGGGGGGGAAAGTGTCCGGACTGGAAGGGGGTGAAAGTGTCCATACCGGAAGGGGGTGAAAGTGTCCATACCGGAAGGGGGTGAAATTGTCTGGACCGGAAGGGGGTGAAAGTGTCCGGACCGGAAGGGGGGGGGGGGGTGTCCGAACTGGAAGGGGGGGGGGGGGGGGGGGGAGTGTCCGGACTGGAAGGGGGGGAAAGTGTCCGGACTGGAAGGGGGGGAAAGTGTCCGGACTGGAAGGGGGTGAAAGTGTCCGGACTGGAAGGGGGGAAAGTGTCCGGACTGGAAGGGGGGGAAAGTGTCCGGACAGGAAGGGGGGGAAAGTGTCCGGACTGGAAGGGGGGAAAGTGTCCGGACTGGAAGGGGGGGAAAGTGTCCGGACTGAAAGGGGGGGGAAAGTGTCCGGACTGGAAGGGGGGGAAAGTGTCCGGACTGGAAGGGGGAAGTGTCCAGATTGGAAGGGGGTGAAAGTGTCCGGACTGGAAGGGGGGGGAAAGTGTCCGGACTGGAATGGGGGGAAAGTGTCCGGACTGGAAGGGGGGGAAAGTGTCCGGACTGGAAGGGGGAAGGGAAGAGACCAGATTGGAAGGGGGTGAAAGTGTCCGGACTGGAAGGGGGGGGGGGGGGGAAGTGTCCGGACTGGAAGGTGTTATGATCCGCCAGGTGGTGCCTCCGGCTGCCCACTGGACAGACCTACCCAAACCGTGGAGTCTAAGTCCCGATCTGTGCTTTCACCAGGGCCCCTGATGGTGGGGATGGACTTGTAACAGACCAGGACCAGGTCACGACCTCTGAGCAGGCCCACCAATGGCAGAGGGAACCTCCAGGATGTATAGGTACCGGGAGAGCCAGATGTGAGGAGGCCGGCAAGACCTAGCAGGATGGGTCACGAGCAGTGGTCCCGTGGGGTAAGCGAGGTACAGAATCGGCAGGCGGAGAGTAGTCAGGTCACACGCAGGGTCAGCAGGATAAGTAAGTCCGCAGATAGGTCAAACAAACCGGGAGTCAGGAGGGGAGAAGGCAGAGTAGTCAGGGCAATCAGGGTCAATATTACAGGTACAGGAATTCAGGATCACAGATAGACCTTGCGGCAATCTGTGACAGTGCAGGGCATCTTTAAATATTGCGCCCTGCACTGTCATTGGCCGCCCAGGACACGCCCCCGGGCTGTCATTTGCCGCCCGAGGCGCGCCCGCGGCTCCTACTGCGCATGCGCGGCGTCCTGTCAGCTGCGGCCCACCGGGACCTGGTGCTTGTGTCCCGGCGTGAGCCGCCGCTAGTGCGCTTGCGCCGGGAGAGGGCACCGCAGCGATCCCTGACAGGAGGGGGGGGGGGAAGTGTCCGGACTGGAAGGGAGGGGGGAAGTGTCCGGACTGGAAGGGGGTGAAAGCGTCGGGACTGGAAGGGGGTGTGAAAGTGTCCGGACTGGAAGGGGGGGGAAAGTGTTCGGACTGGAAGGGGGTGAAAGCGTTGGGGACTGGAAGGGGGTGAAAGCGTCTGGACTGGAAGGGGGTGAAAGTGTCCGGACTGGAAGGGGGTGAAAGCGGCCGAACTGGAAGGGGGGAAATTGGAATTTGTCGGACAGGAAGGGGGTGAAAGAGTCTGGACTGGAAGGGGGTAAAAGTGTCCGGACTGGAAGGGGTGAAAGCGGTCCGGACTGGAAGGGGGGGAAAGTGTCCGGACTGGAAGGGGGGGGAGAAAGCGTCCGGACTGAAAGGGGAGTGAAAGTGTCCGGACTGGAAGGGGGGGGGGGGGGAGTGTCCGGACTGGAAGAGGGTGAAAGTGTCCGGACTGGAAGAGGGGTGAAAGTGTCCGGACTGGAAGAGGGTGAAAGTGTCCGGACTGGAAGAGGGTGAAAATGTCCGGACTGGAAGGGGGTGTGAAAGTGTCCGGATTGGAAGGGGGTGAAAGTGTCCAGACTGGAAGGGGGTGAAAATGTCCAGACTGGAAGGGGGGGGGAAAGTGCCCGGACTGGGGGGGGGGGGGGGAAAGTGTCCGGACTGGAAGGGGGTGAAAAAAGTCCGGACTGGAAGGGGCGCGGCGTCCTGTCAGCTGCGGCCCGCCGGGACCTGGTGCTTGTGTCCCGGCGTGAGCCGCCGCTAGTGCGCTTGCGCCGGGAGAGGCGCCGCAGCGATCCCTGACAGGGGGGGGGGGGGGAAAGTGTCCGGACTGGAAGGGGGGGGGGAAGTGTCCGGACTGGAAGGGGGGGAAAGCGTCGGGACTGGAAGGGGGTGAAAGTGTCCGGACTGGAAGGGGGGGAAAGTGTCCAGACTGGAAGGGGGTGAAAGCGTTGGGACTGGAAGGGGGTGAAAGCGTCAGGACTGGACTGGGGGGGTGGAGGGGGTGAAAGTGTCCGGACTGGAAGGGGGTGAAAGCGGCCGAACTGGAAGGGGGGAAATTGTCCGGACAGGAAGGGGGTGAAAGAGTCTGGACTGGAAGGGGGTAAAAGTGTCCGGACTGGAAGGGGGTGAAAGCGTCCGGACTGGAAGGGGGGGAAAGTGTCCGGACTGGAAGGGGGTTGAAAGCGTCCGGACTGAAAGGGGAGTGAAAGTGTCCCGGACTGGAAGGGGGGGGGAAGTGTCCGGACTGGAAGAGGGTGAAAGTGTCCGGACTGGAAGAGGGTGAAAGTGTCCGGACAGGAAGAGGGTGAAAGTGTCCGGACTGGAAGAGGGTGAAAGTGTCCGGACTGGAAGAGGGTGAAAAAATGTCCGGACTGGAAGGGGGTGAAAGTGTCCGGATTGGAAGGGGGTAAAAGTGTCCATACTGGAAGGGGGTGGTGAAAGTGTCCAGACTGGAAGGGGGGGGAAAGTGTCCGGACTGGAAGGGGGGGGGAAAGTAGTGTCCGGACTGGAAGGGGGTGAAAAAGTCCGGACTGGAAGGGGCGCAGCGTCCTGTCAGCTGCGGCCCGCCGGGACGCGGTGCTTGTGTCCCGGCGTGAGCCGCCGCTAGTGCGCTTGCGCCGGGAGAGGGCGCCGCAGCGATCCCTGACAGGAGGGGGGGGGGAAGTGTCCGGACTGGAAGGGAGGGGGGAAGTGTCCGGACTGGAAGGGGGTGTGAAAGCGTCCGGACTGGAAGGGGGGGAAAGTGTCCGGACTGGAAGGGGGTGAAAGCGTCCGGACTGAAAGGGGAGTGAAAGTGTCCGGACTGGAAGGGGGGGGGGGGAAGTGTCCGGACTGGAAGAGGGTGAAAGTGTCCGGACTGGAAGAGGGTGAAAGTGTCCGGACTGGAAGAGGGTGAAAATGTCCGGACTGGAAGGGGGTGAAAGTGTCCGGATTGGAAGGGGGTGAAAAGTGTCCAGACTGGAAGGGGGTGAAAGTGTCCAGACTGGGAAGGGGGGGGGAAAGTGTCCGGACTGGAAGGGGGGGGGAAAGTGTCCGGACTGGAAGGGGGTGAAAAAAGTCCGGACTGGAAGGGGGGTGAAGGCGTCCGGACTGGAAGGGGGGGGGAGTGTCCGGACTGGAAGGGGGTGAAAACGTCCGGACTGGAAAGGGGGAAAGTGTCCAGACTGGAAGGGGGGTGAAAGCGTCCGGACAGGAAGGGGGTGAAAGCGTCCGGACTGGAAGGGGGGGGAAAGTGTCCAGACTTGAAGGGGGGTGAAAGTGTCCGGACTGGAAGGGGGGGAAAGTGTCCGGACAGGAAGGGGGTGAAAGAGTCCGGACTGGAAGAGGGTGAAAGTGTCCGGACTGGAAGGGAGTGAAAGCGTCTGAACTGGAAGGGGGGGTGAAAGCGTCCGGACTGGAAGGGGGGGGAAAGTGTCCGGACTGGAAGGGGAGGGAAAGTGTCCGGGACTGGAAGGGGGAGTGAAAGTGTCCGGACTGGAAGGGGGGGGGGGGGTGAAGTGTCCGGACTGGAAGGGGGAAGTGTCCGGACTGGAGGGGGTGAAAGAGGATTGGAAGGGGGTGAAAGTGTCAGACGGACTGGAAGGAAAGGGGGTGAAAGTGTCCGGACTGGAAGGGGGTGGGGAAAGTGTCCGGGACTGGAAGGGGGGGAAAAAAGTGTCCGGATTGGGGGGGGGGTGAAAGTGTCCAGGACTGGAAGGGGGTGAAAGTGTCCAGACTGGAAGGGGGTGAAAGTGTCCGGACTGGAAGGGGGGGGGGAAAGTGTCCGGACTGGAAGGGGGGGGGGGGGAAAGTGTCCGGACTGGAAGGGGGTGAAAAAGGGGGGGCGTCCCGACAGGAAGGGGGGAAGGGGGGAAAAGCGTCTGGACTGGAAGGGGGGTGAAAGTGTCTGGACTGGAAGGGGGGGAAAGTGTCCGGAGCGTCCGGGGACTGGAAGGGGGTGAAGGGTCCGGGACTGGAAGGGGGGGGAGGGAGTGTCCGGACTGGAAGGGGGTGAAAGCGTCCGGACTGGAAGGGAAAGGGGGGGGAAAGTGTCCAGACTGGAAGGGGGGTGAAAGCGTCCGGACAGGAAGGGGGGAAAGGAAGGTCCGGACTGGAAGGGGGGGAAAGTGTCCAGACTGGAAGGGGGGTGAAAGTGTCCGGACTGGAAGGGGGGGAAAGCATCCGGAAGTGGGTCCGGACTGGAAGGGGGTGAAAGCGGCTGAACTGGAAGGGGGGGAAAAGTGTCCGGACAGGAAAGGGGTGAAAGTGTCCAGACTGGAAGGGAGTGAAAGCGTCCGGACTGGAAGGGGGGGAAAGTGTCCGGACTGGAAGGGGAGGGAAAGTGTCTGGATTGGAAGGGGGGGGAAAGTGTCCGACAGGAAAGGGGGGAAAGTGTCCGGACTGGAAGGGGAGGGAAAGTGTCTGGATTGGAAGGGGGTGAAAGTGTCCGGATTGGAAGGGGTTGAAAGTGTCCAGACTGGAAGGGGGTGAAAGTGTCCGGACTGGAAGGGGGGGGGGGGGGGAGTGTCCGGGATGGGGGGAAGGGGGGGGGGGGGGGAAAGTGTCCGGGACTGGAAGGGGGTGAAAAAAAAAGTCCGGACTGGAAAAGGGGGGGAAGCGTCTGGACTGGAAGGGGATGGAAAGGGGTGAAAGTGTCTAGACTGGAAGGGGGGTGAAAAGCATCCGGGGGGGGACAGGAAGGGGGTGAAAGCGTCCGGACTGGAAGGAAGGGGGTGAAAGTGTCCGGACTGGAAGGGGGGGAAAGTGTCCGGACTGGAAGGGGGGGGAAGTGTCCGGACTGGAAGGGGGGGGAAGTGTCCAGACTGGAAGGGGGGTGAAAAAGTGTCCGGACTGGACTGGAGGAGGGTGAAAGTGTCCGGACTGGAAGGGGGTGAAAGCGGCTGAACTGGAAGGGGGGGAAAGTGTCTGGACAGGAAGGGGGTGAAAGCGTCCGGACTGAAAGGGGAGTGAAAGTGTCCGGACTGGAAGGTTGGGGGAAGTGTCCGGACTGGAAGAGGGTGAAAGTGTCCGGGACTGGAAGAGGGTGAAAGTGTCCGGACTGGAAGGGGGTGAAAATGTCCGGACTGGAAGGGGGTGAAAGTGTCCGGGCAAGGGAAGGGGGACTGAAAGGGTCCAGACTGGAAGGGGGGTGAAAGTGTCCAGACTGGAAGGGGGGGGGGAAAGTGTCCGGACTGGAAGGGGGGGGGGGAAAGTGTCCGGACTGGAAGGGGGTGAAAAAGTCTGGACTGGAAGGGGGTGAAGGCGGTCCGGACTGGAAGGGGGGGGGGAAAGTGTCCGGACTGGAAGGGGGGGGAAAACGTCCGGACTGGAAGGGGGGAAAGTGTCCAGACTGGAAGGGGGGTGAAAGCGTCCGGACAGGAAGGGGGGGAAAGCGTCCGGACTGGAAGGGGGGGAAAGTGTCCAGACTTGAAGGGGGGTGAAGTGTCCGGACTGGAAGGGGGGGCGAAAGTGTCCGGACAGGAAGGGGGTGAAAGGGGTGTCCGGACTGGAAGGGGGTGAAAGTGTCCGGACTGGAAGGGAGTGAAAGCGTCTGAACTGGAAGGGGGTGAAAGTGTCCGAAAGCGGTCCGGACTGGAAGGGGGGGAAAAGTGTCCGGGAAGGGGAAGGGGACTGGAAGGGGGTGAAGTGTCCGGACTGGAAGGGGGGGGAAAGTGTCCGATTGGAAGGGGTGAAAGTGTCCGGATTGGAAGGGTCCGGACTGGAAGGGGGTGAAGTGTTGACTGGTGAAAGTGTCCAGACTGGAAGGGGGTGAAAGTGTCCCGGAAGGGGGGAAAGTGGGGGGGTGAAAGCGTCCGGGGGGGGGAGGAAGGGTCCAGAGAAGGGGGGTGAAAGTGTCCGGACTGGAAGGGGGGGGGGAAAGTGTCCGGACTGGAAGGGGGGGGAAGTGTCCGGACTGGAAGGGGGGGGAAAGTGTCCAGACTGGAAGGGGGGTGAAAGGTGTCCGGACTGGAAGGGACTGGAGGGGAAAAGTGTCCGGGACTGGGAAGGGGGGGTGAAAGGGGCTGAACTGGAAGGGGGGGAAAGTGTCCGGACTTGGAAGGGGGTGAAAAAGCTCGGACTGGAAGGGGGAAAGCGTCCACTGGAAGGGGGGGGAAAGTGTCCAGACTGGAAGGGGGGGGGGTGAAAGTGTCCCCGGACTGGAAGGGTGGGAAAGTGACGGGGACTGGAAGGGGGGGGGGAAAGTGTCCGGACTGGAAGGGGGGAAAGTGTTCAGACTGGAAGGGGGTGTCCCGGACTGGAAGAGTGTCCCGGACTGGAAGGGGTGAAAGTGTCCGGACTGGAAGGGGGGGGGGGGGAAGTGTCCGGAATGGACGGGGGGTTGAAAGTGTCCGGACTGGAAGGGGGTGAAAGTGTCCGGACTGGAAGGGGGGGAAAGTGTCCGGACTGGAAGGGGGGGAAAGTGTCCAGGACTGGAAGGGGGTTGAAAAGTGTCCGGACTAGAAGGGGGAAGGAAAGTGTCCAGACTGGAAGGGGGTGGAAAGTGTCCGGACTGGAAGGGGGTGAAAGTGTCCGGGGGACAGGAAGGGGGGAAAGTGTCCGGACTGGAAAGGGGGGTGTCCGGACTGGGGGGGGGGGGGGAAGTGTCCAGACTGGAAGGGGGTGAAAGTGTCCGGACTGGAAGGGGGAAGGGACGTGTCCAGTCTGGAAGGGGGGTGAAAGTGTCCAGACTGGAAGAGGGGGGGGGGGAAGTGTCCGGACTGGATGGGAGTGAAAGTGCCCGGACTGGAAGGGGGGGAAATTGATTGGACTGGAAGGGGGTGAAAGTGTCTGGATTGGAAGGGGGGGGGTGAAAGTGGTCCCGGACTGGAAGGGGGTGGAAAGTGTCCGGACTGGAAGGTGGGGGAAGTGTCCGGACTGGAAGGGGGGGAAAGTGTCTGGACTGGAAGGGGGTGGAAAGTGTCTGGACTGGAAGGGGTGAAAAGTGTCTGGACTGGAAGGGGGAGAAAGTGTCCGGACTGGGGGGGAAGTGGGGGGGGGGGAAATGTGTCCAGGAACTGGAAGGGGTGTGTGGAAGTGTCCGGACGGAAGGGGGAAAACGTGGTCAGTCTGGGTTGGGGGGTTTGAAAGTGTCCCAGACTGGAACGGGGGTGAATGAGGTCTGTAGAGGTGGGGGGGGGAATAGTGTCCGGACTGTAGAAGGGAGTGAAAGTGCCGGACTGGAAGGGGGGGGAAATGTCCATTGGCTGGAAGGGGGTGAAAAAGTGTCTGGACTGGAAGGGGAGTTGAAAGTGTCCGGACTGGAAAGGGGGGGAAAATAAGGATGTAGGGTCAATGGGGCGGACTGGAAGGGGGGGAAAACAGTGTGGCCGGACCTGGAAGGGGGGGGAAATTGATCCTGATGTGAACGGGGGTGAAAGGGTGCCTGGACAGGAAGGGGGTGAAAGTGTCCGGTACTGGAAGAGGGGGTTGTAAAAGTGTTCTAGACTGGAAAGGGGGGAGAAAGTGTCCGGACTGGAAGGGGGGAAGGGAAGTGTCTAAGGACTGGAAGGGGGTGAAAAGTGTCCAGACTGGAAGGGGGGGGAAAGTGTCCGGACTGGAAGGGGGTGAAAGTGTCCCTGGACTGGGAAGGGGGGGTGAAAGCGGCCACCCGGAACTCGGGAAGGGGGGGAAAGTGTCCGGTAAGACAGGGGGGGTCGAAAGCGATGTCGGACTGGAAAGGGGGTGAAAGTCGTCAGGACTGGAAGGGGTGAAAGCGTCCGGAACTGGTAAGTTGGGGTGAATGCGTCCGGACTGGAAGGGGGGGAATTGGGGGGGGGGGAAAAGTGTCCGGACTGGAAGGGGAGGGAAAGTGTCTGGACTGGAAGAGGGTGAAAGTGTTCTGGACTGGAAGGGGAGGGTGTGGGGTGAAAGTGTCTGGACTGGAAGAGGGTGAAAAAGTGTCTGGACTGGAAGAGGGTGATAGTGTCTGGACTGGAAGAGGGTGAAAGTGTCTGGACTGGAAGAGGGTGAAAAAGTGTCTGGACTGGAAGAGGGTGAAAGTGTCTGGGACTGGAAGAGGGTCGTGAAAGTGTCTGGACTGGAAGGGGGGTGGAAAGTGTCTGGACTGGAAAAGGGTGAAAGTGTCCGGACTGGAAGAGGGGGGCGGAAGTGTCCTGGACTGGAAGGGGGGGAAAGTGTCCGGGACTGGAAGGGGGAAAGTGTCCGGACTGGAAGGGGGGGAAAGTGTCCGGACTGGAAGGGGGGGAAAGTGTCTGGACTGGAAGCTGGAGAAAGGGTCGTCCGGACTGGAAGGGGGTGAAAGCGTCCGGACTGGAAGGGGGTGAAAGTGTCCGGGACTGGAAGGGGGTGAAAGTGTTCCATTCTGGAAGGGGGTGAAAGGGTCCGGATTCTGGAAGGGGGGGAAAGTGTCGGACTGGAAGGGGGGGAAAGTGTCCGGACTGGAAGGGGGGGGGGTGAAAGTGTCCGGACTGGGAGGGGGGGGAAAGTGTCCGGACTGGAAGGGGGTGAAAGTTGTCTGGACTGGAAGCGGGAGAAAGAGTCCGGACTGGAAGGGGGTGAAAGTGTCCAGACTGGAAGAGGGGGGGGGGGAAAGTGTCCGGACTGGATGGGAGTGAAAGTGCCCGGACTGGAAGGGGCGGAAGGAAATTGATTGGACTGGAAGGGGGTGAAAGTGTCTGGATTGGAAGGGGGTGAAAGTGTCCGGACTGGAAGGGGGGGAAAAAGTGTCCGGACTGGAAGGGGGGGAAAGTGTCCGGACTGGAAGGGGGGGAAAAATTGTCTGGACTGGAAGGGGGTGAAAGTGTCTGGACTGGAACGGGGGGAAAGTGTCTGGACTGGAAGGGGGTAAAAGTGTTTCAGACTGGAAGGGGGGAGAAATTGTGTCTGGACTGGAAGAGGGGAGAAGGGAAGTGTCTGGACTGGAAGGGGGGAAAGTGTTCGGACTGGGAAGGGGGGAAGGGGGAAGTGGGTTGGGAAGTGTCCGGACTGGAAGGGGGGGAAAGTGTCCGGACTGGGTCAGGGGGGAAAAGGTGGCCGAACTGGAAGGGGGGGGAAAGTGGCCGGACTGGAAGGGGGTGGAAAGAGTCCGAACTGGAAGGGGGTGTGAAAGAGTCCGGACTGGAAGGGAGTGAAAGAGTCTGAACTGGAAGGGGGTGAATGCGTCCGGACTGGAAGGGGGGGAAAGTGTCCGGACTGGAAGGGGGGAGGGAAAGTGTCTGGACTGGAAGAGGGTGAAAGTGTCTGGACTGGAAGAGGGTGAAAGTGTCTGGACTGGAAGAGGGTTGAAAAGTGTCTGGACTGGAAAAAGGGTGTGAAAGTTTCGGACCGGACTGGAAGGGGGGAAAGTGTCTGGACTGGAAGGGGGGGAGGAAAGTGTCCGGACTGGAAGGGGGGGAAAGTGTCCTGGAAGGGGGAAAGTGGGGGGGGGGTGAAAGTGTCCGGACTGGAAGGGGGGGGGGACTGGGGGGGGAAAGTGGAAGGGGGGGAAAGTGTCTGGACTGGAAGGGGAGAAAGTGTCCGGACTGGAAGGGGGGAAAGCGTCCGGGACTGGAAGGGGGTGAAGGGGGTGAAAGCGTCCGGACTGGAAGGGGGTGAAAGTGTCCGGACTGGAAGGGGTGAAAGCATCCATTCTGGAAGGGGGTGAAAGTGTCCGGACTGGAAGGGGGGGAAAGTGTCCGGACTGGAAGGGGGGGGAAAGTGTCCGGACTGGAAGGGGGGAAAAGTGTCCGGACTGGAAGGGGGTGAAAGTGTCTGGACTGGAAGCGGGAGAAAAGCGTCCGGACTGGAAGGGGATGAAAGTGTCCGGACTGGAAGGGGAGGGAAAGTGACCGGACTGGAAGGGGGGGGGGTGAAAGTGTCCCGGATTGGAAGGGGGTGAAAGTGTCCGGACTGGAAGGTGTGAAAGAGTCCGGGCTGGAAGGGGGGGGAAAGTGTCCGGAATGGAAGGGGGTGATAGTGTCTGGACTGGAAGGGGGGTTGAAAGTGTCCGGACTGGAAGGGGGTGAAAGTGTCCGGATTGGAAGGGGGAAGGGAAGTGTCCGGACTGGAAGGGGGTGAAAAGTGTCCGGACAGGAAGGGGGGGAAAGTGTCCGGACTGGAAGGGGGGGGGGGAGTTTCCAGACTGGAAGGGGGTGAAAGTGTCCGGACTGGAAGGGGGAAGGGACGTGTCCAGACTGGAAGGGGGTGAAAGTGTCCAGACTGGAAGAGGGGGGGGGGGGGAAAGTGTCCGGACTGGATGGGAGTGAAAGTGCCCGGACTGGAAGGGGGGGGGAAATTGATTGGACTGGAAGGGGGTGAAAGTGTCTGGATTGGAAGGGGGGGAAAGTGTCCGGACTGGAAGGGGGGGAAAAGTGTCCGGACTGGAAGGGGGGGAAAGTGTCCGGACTGGAAGTGGGGGAAATTGATTGGACTGGAAGGGGGGGGAAAAGTGTCCGGACTGGAAGGGGGGAAGGGAAGTGTCTGGGACTGGAAGGGGGGGAAAGTGTTTCAGACTGGAAGGTGGTGAAAGTGTTCAGACTGGAAGGGGGGGAATGTGTCCGGACTGGAAGTGGTTAAGTGCAGTTACCCCTAAGGAGAAGCGCACTTCTGGGCATGTGCACAGCTACTTCTAAAGAAAGCGAGCCGGAAATCTCTGGACATTTGTCAAACGTTTTGCTCTCTGAAAACACTTGGTGATTGTGAACGATCCCTTCAGACTGAACACAAATCTCATTTCGGGATGACGGCACCACGGAGGGAACTTCACACATATGAAATGATCTTTTAATGACTATAATGTATTTAGTCCCATAATGTCTCCGACGCGCTGCATGAGTTCAGCGGGGATCAAAGCGCTTTGCTGCTGATTTTGGTTTGTATTCGCCGTCCGGCGCATCTCACTGTGAATAGTCCGCCGGCCATCATGGAGTTCAGCTGTCCTGGAGAAACCTTTCATCATGTTCATCTCTGGCCACACCTAGATTTTCAGGAAAGAAGTCCAAGGGCCAATACCAACAATGAATCTTCAGTGACATGCTGCACTCCATGGTCTTGTATGCTGCAAGGGTCCTTTCACCCGGGCGTTCCGTATGTCCGTATTTTCATCTGTCCGTTTACAGATGAAAAATGGACCCCCATGTATTTCTATGGACTTGCGGATGTAAACGGATGATCATCGGTTTACATCCGTTAATGTCCGCATCCGTTAACCTCCGTTTTTTTGAACAGAAGAAGAAAACCCTATTTTTCTTCCATTTAAAAAAAACGGAACGGATGGGAAAGAGATGTAAATGGAAAAAAAAGCATGTAAACGGATGAAAAACTTATGTAAATGGACAAAACCGGCTATAAACGGACAAAAACTGATGTAAACGGACAAAAACCGACTGTAAATGGACCAATAAAAACGATGTAAACTGACGAAAAACATGTAAACGGACAAAACCGACTGTAAATGGACAAAAACGGCTATAAATGGACAAAATAAACAATGTAAACAGACAAAAAACTGATGTAAACAGATGAAAAATGGATGAAAAACTGATGTGAACTGATCCATTTTTTCTTGGAAAAAATGTGACTGAACTGATGAAAAAAAAACAGAACGCCCGCGTGAAAGGGGCCTAAGGGTCCGTTCACACAGGCGTTCCGTATGTCCATTTTTCATCTGTCCGTTTACGGATGACAAACGGACCCCCCATGTATTTATATGGACTAGCTGATGTAAATGGATGAACATCTGTTTACATCTTGTAATGTCTGCATCCGTTAACATCCGTTTTTTTGAACGAAAGAAAATCCTATTTTTCTTCCATTAAAAAAAAACAGAATGGACGAAAAACAGATGTAAACAGATAAAAATGGAAGTAAACAGACAACAGATGTAAACAGATGAAAAAAACTGATGTAAACTGATGAAAAATGGATGTAAACTGACGCAAACGGATGAAAAACTGATGTGAACTGATCCGTGTTTTCTTGGAAAAACCGTGACTGAACTGATGAAAAAAACAGAACGCCTGCATGAAATGGACCTAAGGGTTCTTTCAAACGGGGGGGGGGGGGGGGGGGGGGGGGGTCAGTTTTTTTCAGATCCCGGAAAGGATCAGTTCACATCAGCTCTTCATCAATTTGCATCCAATTTTCATTAGTTTTTCCATCAGTTTCCATCTGTTTTTCATCCGCATACATCCATTTTCATCCGTTTACATTCGTTTTTTTCGTCCTTTTACATACATTTTTTGTCAGTTTACATCTATTTTTTGTCCGTTTACATCAATTTTTTTTCTGTTTATATCCTTTTATGTCCCTTTTTGTCCATTTACTTCAGTTTATATCCGTTTTCTATCAGTTCGCATCAGTTTACATCAGTTTTTCATCAGTTTACATCAGTTCACAACAGTTTACATCAGTTTTTCATAAGTTCACATCAGTTTTTCATCCGTTTGCATCCGTTTTTCATTTGTTTTCCCATCAGTTTCCATCTGTTTTTTGTCCGCATACATTCATTTTCATCCGTTTTACATACATTTTTGTCCGTTTACATCCGTTTTTTTGGCCGTTTACATCAGTTTTTTCCCATTTATATCCTTTTATGTCCCTTTTTCATCCATTTACATCAGTTTGCATCAGTTTTCTATCATTTATCATCAGTTTACATCAGTTTCTCATCAGTTTGCATCCGTTTTTCATTTGTTTTTACATCAGTTTCCATCCGTTTTTCATTTGTTTTTACATCAGTTTCCATCCATTTTTCATCAGTTTTTCATCAGTTCACATCCCTTTTTTTATCAGTTCACGTCAGTTTACATCAGTTTTTCATCAGTTCACATCAGTTTGCATCCTTTTTTCCATCAGTTTCCATCTGTTTTTCATGCGCTTACATCCATTTTCATCCGTTTACATCTGCTTTTTTGTCCATTTACATCCGTTTTTCATCCTTTTACATCATTTTTTTGGCTGTTTACATCTGTTTTTTCTGTTTATATGCTTTTACATCCATTTTTCGTCCTTGTACATCAGTTTACATCCGTTTTTTCATCAGTTCACATCAGTTTACATCAGTTTGCATCCGTTTGTCATTTGTTTTTTCATCAGTTTCCATCCTTTTTTTGTCCGCTTACATCCATTTTCATCCGGCAAGTTCTCCCACTTAAAAAGATGAGAGAGGCCTGTAATTGGCATCATAGGTAGACCTCAACTATGAGAGACAAAATGAGAAAAAAAATCACATTGGCTGATTTGGAAAGAGAATTTATTTGCAAATTACGGCGGAAAATAAGTATTTGGTCACCTACAAACAAGCAAGATTTCTGGCTCTCACAGACCTGTACCTTCTTCTTTAAGAGGCTCCTCTGTCCTGCACTCATTACCTGTATCAATGGCACCTGTTTGAACTTGTTATCAGTATAAAAGACACCTGTCCACAACCTCAAACAGTCACACTCCAAACTCCACTATGGTGAAGACCAAAGAGCTGTCGAAGGACACCAGAAACAAAATTGTAGACCTGCACTAGGCTGGGAAGACTGAATCTGCAATAGGCAAGCAGCTTGGTGTGAACAAATCAACTGTGGGAGCAATAATTAGAAAATGGAAGACATACAAGACCACTGATAATCTCCCTCGATCTGGGGCTCCACGCAAGATCTCACCCCGTGGGGTCAAAATGATCAGAAGAACGGTGAGCAAAAAATCCCAGGACCACACGGGGGGACCTAGTGAATGACCTGCAGAGAGCTGGGACCAACGTAACAAAGGCTACCATCAGTAACACACTACACCGCCAGGGACTCAGATCCTGCAGTGCCAGACGTGTCCCCCTGCTTAAGCCAGTACATGCCCGGGCCCGTCTGAAGTTTGCTAGAGAGCATTTGGATGATCCAGAAGAGGATTGGGAGAATGTCATATGGTCAGATGAAACCAAAATAGAACTGTTTGGTAGAAACACAACTCGTCGTGTTTGGAGGAGAGAGAATGCTGAGTTGCATCCAAAGAACACCATACCTACTGTGAAGCATGGGGGTGGCAACATCATGCTTTGGGGCTGTTTCTCTGCAAAGGGACCAGGATGACTGATCTATGTACAGGACAGAATGAATGGGGCCATGTATCGTGAGATTTTGAGTGCAAACCTCCTTCCATCAGCAAGGGCATTGAAGATGAAACGTGGCTGGGTCTTCCAACATGACAATGATCCCAAACATACCGCCCGGGCAACGAAGGAGTGGCTTCGTAAGAAGCATTTCAAGGTCCTGGAGTGGCCTAGCCAGTCTCCAGATCTCAACCCCATAGAAAACCTTTGGAGGGAGTTGAACGTCCGTGTTGCCCAGCGACAGCCCCAAAACATCACTGCTCTAGAGGAGATCTGCATGGAGGATGGGCCAACATACCAGCAACAGTGTGTGCCAACCTTGTGAAGACTTACAGGAAACGTCTGACCTCTGTCATTGCCAACAAAGGATATATAACAAAGTATTGAGATGAACTTTTCATATTCACCAAATACTTATTTTCCACCATAATTTGCAAATAAATTCTTTCCAGATCAGCCAATGTGATTGTCTGGATTTGTTTTCTCATTTTGTCTCTCATAGTTGAGGTCTACCTATGATGCCAATTACAGGCCTCTCTCATCTTTGTAAGTGGGAGAACTTGTACAATTGGTGGCGGACTAAATACTTTTTTGCCCCACTGTATATGTATGAAAAAAATTAATTTTATATATATATATATACACAGCACAGAAGTATTTGAACACCCTGCGATTTTGCAAGTTCTCCCACTTCTCCATCATGGAGGGTCTGACATTCACATTGGAGGGGATTCCCACTCTGAGAGACAGAATTCAGGAAATCCCATTGTATGATTTGTAAAGAATGTATTTGTGTTGCACTTCTGAACAGAAGGATTTGAACCCCTGAGAAACAGCAAGAATTCTGGCTCTCAAAGACCTGTTACTGCGCCTTTAAAAAAGTCCACCTCTACTCCACTCATTAATATAACTTAGTAGCACCTGTCTGAGCTCTTTAAAGACACCTGTCCACCCCACAGTCAGTCAGATGCCAAATACTACCATGGGCAAGACTAAAGAGCTGTCAAAAGACACCAGAGACAAAATTGTGGACCTTCACAAGGCTGGAAAGGGCTACGGGGCAATTGCCAAGCAGCTTGGTGAAAATAGATCAACTGTTGGAGCAATTGTTAGAAAATGGAAGAGGCTAAAGACGACTGTCAGTCTCCCTCAGACTGGGGCTCCATGCAAGATGTCACCTCGTGGGGTATCACTGATGAGAAGAAAGGTGAGGAATCAGCCCAGAACTACAAGGGAGGAGCTGGTCAATGACATGAAGAGAGCTGGGACCACAGTTTCAAAGGTCACTGTCGGTAGAACACTACGCCGCCATGGTTTCAAATCATGCATTGCACGGAAGGTTCCCCTGATCAAGTCATCACATGTCCAGGCCCGTCTGAAGTTTGCCAATGACCATCTGGATGATCCAGAGGAGGCATGGGAGAAAGTCATGTGGTCAGATGAGACCAAAGGAGAACTTTTTGGTCTAAACTTCACTCATCGTGTTTGGAGGAAAAAGAAGGATGAGTTGCATCCCAAGAACACCATCCCTACTGTGAAGCATGGGGGTGGTAACATCATGCTTTGGGGGTGCTTTTCTGCGAAGGGGACAGGATGACTGCACTGTATTAAGGAGAGGATGAATGGGGCCATTTATTGTGAGATTTTGAGCAACAACCTCCTTCCCTCAGTCAGAGCATTGAAGATGGGTGGTGGCTGGGTCTTCCAACATGACAACGACCCGAAGCACACAGCCAGGATAACCAAGGAGTGGCTCCGTAAGAAGCATATCAAGGTTCTGGAGTGGCCTAACCAGTCTCCAGACCTAAATCCAATAGAACATCTTTTCAAATTTTGAAAAAAAACAAATATTTTTTACTTTCATTTTTAAAACAAAAACAAATGTATTCGTAAATTTAGACCAAATGTATTCTGCTACATGTCTTTGTTAACTCCCCCCCAAAAAAAAAACAGTATATCGATTGGTTTGTGTGAACGTTATAGCATCTACAAACTATGGTGTATATATTGTGATCATTGCTAATACTATACACGGTCACTGTACTAATGGCACTGGCTGGGAAGAGGTTAACATATAGGGCAGGGGCGGACTAAAAATAGGGGATCATGGGGCCCCTGGGTCCTTGCCCAAACTCAAAAAAGCCTATGAAAAAGGTACTATGGGCATCTCATTGGGCCCCCTACTGACACCGGGCCCTCGGGCAGTGCCCGAGTTTCCAAATGGTCAGTCCGCCCCTGGTCTAGGGCTGATCAGAGGGTTCACTGAGTTCCCAACAAGTGTTAATATGTGTATTGTGTGCTGCTTTTTACTAAAAATCTCTTTGTTCCTTCTCCCTGCTTTCCAGGAAGAAGAAACAAGGAGATCGTTCCCTCTGTACAGAGCCTGTGTTGATTGTCAACACAGAGCTCTGGGCTGTGATTGGACACAGACCATCAGCAGGTCCTAGCAATGAATCGTTGGCCGGGATCTGCTGACGGAATCCCACTGTTCTCAGAAAAGGCTAGCGATGTAAAGGTATGTCGCTGTGCCCGTCCGCAGTACATTGCAGGCAGAGAGTAATTAAAGTGATACTAAAGTCTTGTTTAAAAAAAAAAAAAAAAAAAAAACGAACATGTTATACTTACCTGCTGTATGCAGTTGTTTTGGACAGAGCAGTCCCGCTCCTCTTCTTCTTGGGCTTCTCGGCATGTAGCAGAGGGAGGTGCCACTCCTGGCACCTCCCTCCTGTCAGGTGCCCCCGCAGCAAGCAGCTTGCAATGGGGGCACCTAAGCAGGCATGCTCCCGAGGCCAGATCAGTCACAGAATACCACGGTCATGCTTTTCTACTATTTCCTTCTTCAACTCAGTCGTTACTTTCTTCACCACCTTATTCTTACCATTCTCGCTCTGCATTTTCTTTTTACTACCATGCTTGTTCTGCACGTTCTTGTCACCTTCATTACCACTCTGCACCATTGGTGTCACTGGTAAGGGGAGGAATAGTGCCCCATCATTGGTGTCAGTGGGAGGAATAGTGCCCCAATCATTGGTATCAGTGGGAGGAATAGTGCCCCATCATTGGTGTCAGTGGGAGGAATAGTGTCCCATCATTGGTTATCAGTGGGGGGCCCCAAGCAATAGTGCCCCATCATTGGTATCAGTGGGAGGAATAGTGCCTCATCATTGGTATCAGTGGGGAATAGTGCCTCATCATTGGTATCAGTGGGAGGAATAGTGCCTCATCATTGGTATCAGTGGGGAGGAATAGTGCCCCATCATTGGTATCGGTGGGAGGAATAGTGCCCCATCATTGGTGTCGGTGGGAGGAATAGTGCCCCATCATTGGTGTCGGTGGGAGGAATAGTGCCCCATCATTGGTATTGAGTGGGAGGATTAGTGCCCCCATCATTGGTATGCCCCATCAGTGGGAGGAATAGTGCCCCAATCATTGGTATCAGTGGGGAGAAATAGTGCCCCATCATTGGTATCAGTGGGTGCCCCATCATTGGAGGAATAGTGCCCCATCATTGGTATCAGTGGGAGGAATAGTGCCCCATCATTGGTGTCAGTGGGAGGAATAGTGCCCCATCATTTGGTATCAGTGGGGGGAATTAGTGCCCCATCATTGGTGTCGAATGGAGGAATTGGGAGGAATGTGCCCATCATTGGTATTAGTGGGAGGAATAGTGCCCCATCATTGGTGTCAAGTGGGAGAATAGTGCCCCATCATTGGTATCAGTATCGGGAGGGAGGAATAGTGCCCCATCATTGGTATCAGTGGGGGGAATAGTGCCCCATCATTGGTGTCAGTGGGAGGAATAGTGCCCCATCATTGGTATCAGTGGGAAATAGTGCCCCATCATTGGTGTCAATGGGAGGAATAGTGCCCCATCATTGGTATCAGTGGGGGGTAATAGTGGCAGTGCACCATCATTGGTATCAGTGGGAGGAAAGTAGTGCCCCATCATTGGTGTCAGTGGGGAGGAATAGTGCCCCATCATTGGGTCATTGGTGTCAGTGGGGAGGAATAGTGCCCCATCATTGGTGTCAGTGGGGGGAAATAGTGCCCCATCATTGGTGTCAGTGGGGGGAATAGTGCCTCTCATCATTGGTGTCAGTGGGAGGAATAGTGCCCCCATCATTGGTATCAGTGGAAGGAATAGTGCCTCATCATTGGTGTCAGTGGGAGGAATAGCGCCCATCATTGGTGTCAGTGGAAGGAATAGTGCCCCATCATTGGTATCAGTGGGAGGAATAGTGCCCCATCATTGATGTCAGTGGGAGGCCCCTTAAATAGTGCCCCATCATTGGTATCAGTGGAAGGAATAGTGCCCCATCATTGGTGTCAGTGTGGGAGGAATAGTGCCCCATCATTGGTATCAGTGAAGGAAATAGTGCCCATCATTGGTGTCAGTGGGAGGAATAGTGCCCCCATCATTGGTGTCAGTGGAAGGAATAGTGCCCCATCATTGGTATCAGTGGGAGGAATAGTGCCCCATCATTGATGTCAGTGGGAGGAATAGTGCCCCATCATTGGTGTCAGTGAAGGAATAGTGCCCCATCATTGGTATCAGTGGGAGGAATAGTGCCTCATCATTGGTGTCAGTGGGAGGAATAGTGCCCCATCATTGGTATCAGTGGATCATTGGTGAAGGAATAGTGCCTCATCATTGTCAGTTGGGAGGAATAGTGTCAGTGGGAAGGAATAGCGCCCCATCATTGGTGTCAGTGCCCCCATTCATTGGAAGGAGGATAGTGCCCCATCATTGGTGTCAGTGGAAGGAAATAGTGCGGCCCCATCATTGGTATCAGTGGGAGGAATAGTGCCCCATCATTGGTGTCAGTGTGAAGAATAGTGCTTCATCATTGGTATCAGTGGGGGAATAGTGCCCCATCATTGGTGTCACTGGAAGGAATAGTGCCCCATCATTGGTATCAGTGGGAGGAAATAGTGCCCCATCATTAGTATCAGTGGGGGAAATAGTGCCCCATCATTGGTGTCAGTGGGAGGAATAGTGCCCCATCATTGGTGTCAGTGGGAGGAATAGTGCCCCATCATTGGTATCAGTGGGTAGGAATAGTGTCCCATCATTTGTATCAGTGGAAGGAATAGTGCCCCCATCATTGGTGTCAGTGGGAGGAATAGTGCGGTGCCCCCATCATTGGTGTCAGTGGGAGGAAATAGTGCCCCATCATTGGTATCAGTGACAGGAATATTTCCCATCATTGGTATCAGTGGGAGGAATGAATATTGTGTCCCAACATTGGTATCAGTGGGAGGGAATAGTGCCCCATCATTGGTGTCAGTGTGGGGAGGAATAGTGCCCCATCATTGGTGTCAGTGGGAGGAAATAGTGCCCATCATTGGTATCAGTGGGAGGAATAGTGCCCCATCATTGGTATCAGTGGAGGAATAGTGCCCCATCATTGGTGTCAGTGTGGAGGAATAGTGCCCCATCATTGGTATCAGTGGAAGGAATAGTGCCCATCATTGGTGTCAGTGGGAGGAATAGCGCCCCATCATTGGTGCTTCATCAGTGGAAGGAATAGTGCCCCATCATTGGTATCAGTGGTGTCAAATGGAAGGAATAGTGCCCCATCATTGATGTCAGTGGGAGGAATAGTGCCCCATCATTGGTGTCAGTAGAAGGAATAGTGCCCCATCATTGGTATCAGTGGGAGGTGCCCCATCATTGGTTAGGAATAGTGCCCCATCATTGGTGTCAGTGGGAGGAATAGTGCCCCATCATTGGGGGGAATATCAGTGGGAGGAATAGTGCCTCCATCATTGTGACAGTGGGAGGAATAGTGCCCCATCATTGGTGTCAGTGGAAGGAATAGTGCCCCATCATTGGTATCAGTGGGAGGAATAGTGCCCCATCATTGATGTCAGTGTGGGAGAATAGTGCCCCATCATTGGTATCAGTGGAAGGAATAGTGCCCCATCATTGGTGTCAGTGTGGGAGGAATAGTGCCCCATCATTGGTATCAGTGGAAGGAATAGTGCCCCATCATCATTGGTGTCAGTGGGAGGAATAGCCCCATCATTGGTGTCAGTGGAAGGAATAGTGGCCCCATCATTGTATCAGTGGGGGAGGAATAGTGCCCCATCATTGGTGTCAGTGGGAGGAATAGTGCCCCATCATTGTGTCAGTGGGAGGTAATAGTGTCCCATTGGTGTCAGTAGGGGAGTATCAGTGGGGGAATAGTGCCCCATCATTGGTATCAGTGGGAGGAATAGTGCCCCATCATCATTGGTGTCAGTGGGAGGAATAGTGCCCCATCATTGGTATCAGTGGAAGGAATAGTGCCTCATCATTGGTGTCAGTGGGAGGAATAGCGCCCCATCATTGGTGTCAGTGGAAGGAATAGTGCCCCATCATTGGTGTCAGTGGAGGAATAGTGCCCCCATCATTGGTATCAGTGGGAGGAATAGTGCCCCATCATGGTGTCAGTGGGAGGAAATAGTGCCCCATCATTGGTGTCAGGAATAGTGTGCTTGCCCATCATCATTGGTATCAGTGGGGAATAGTGCCCCATCATTGGTGTCACTGGAAGGAATAGTGCCCCATCATTGGTATCAGTGGGAGGAATAGTGCCCCATCATTAGTATCAGTGGGGGGAAATAGGAAAGGGAATGCCCCATCACTGGTGTCAGTGGGAGGAATAGTGCCCCATCATTGGTGTCAGTGGGAGGAATAGTGCCCATCATTGGTATCAGTGGGAGGAATAGTGGGAGGAATGTCCCATCATTTGTATCAGTGGAAGGAATAGTGCCCCATCATTGGTGTCAGTGGGAGGAATAGTGTCCCATCATTGGTGTCAGTGGGAGGAATAGTGCCCCATTATTGGTATCAGTGACAGGAATATTTCCCAATCATTGGTATCAGTGGGAGGAATAGTGTCCCAACATTGGTATCAGTGGGAGGAATAGTGTCCCATCATTGGTGTCAGTGGGAGGAATAGTGCCCCATCATCGGGGTCAGTGGGAGGAATAGTGCCCCATCATTGGGGTCAGTGGGAGGAATAGTGCCTCATCATTGGTATCAGTGGGAGGAATAGTGCCCCATCATTGGTATCAGTGGGAGGAATAGTGCCCCATCATTGGTGTCAGTGGGAGGAATAGTGCCCCATCATTGGTGTCAGTGGGAGGAATAGTGTCCCATCATTGGTATCAGTTGGAGGAATAGTGCCCCATCATTGGTGTCAGTGGGGGGAATAGTGCCCCATTGTTGGTGTCAGTGGGAGGAATAGTGCCCTATCATTGGTGTCAGTGTGAGGAATAGTGCCCCATCGTTGGTGTCATTGGGAACAAGAGTGCCCCATCATTGGTGTGGTTGGGAGGAATTATGTCCGATTGCTGGAGCCAGTGGATAGAATAATCCCCAAAGGGCCAAATAAAGGCAAGCAAAGGGCCGCAGTTTGGAGACCACTGTTGTATATGCAACTTAAAGGATGTATGTTTCTAATACAGATACAAATACTTTATGTTCTTCATACCTATTTGATAAAGCATCGGGAATAGGAAAAGCATTTCTGTACAGCACATGCCTGCAGTACACTGCCTGGAATCAAGTACACAAATGGAAGTCACAGAGCAAAGCTGCAGAAAGAAGTTCTCCCCAGCTTTGTTTTAACTAGTTAAAGTTGTAACGGCTGAAGGTAAAACTTCATTCATTCTCTGTGTACAGCAGTGTCCCCAGCCCCCTCAATATTTACCTGAGCATCATCGCGATCCAGCAATGTGAATGACAGCCTCAGCTGTCCCGGGTCTCTGCCTCCTCAAGCGGGAGCCATTGTCAATCACAGCCAGTCAGTCAATGAGGAGAGAGAGTGGGTGGGGCCAGGTTGCGGCTCCGTTTGTGAATGGACACATGGAGCAGCGGGCGCCCCCCTAGAAAGCTGTTTGCTGTGGGGGCACCTGACAGACAGGAGAAGCCAGGAGAGCCTGCGGGTGGACCCGAGAAGAGGAGGATCCAGGCTGCTCTGTGTAAAACCACTACACAGAGCAGATACATAGTTAGTCTGGCTGAAAAAAGACAAAAGTCCATCCAGTGCAACCAAAAAAAAAAGCTATAATCCTACACCCACCATTGATCCAGAGGAAGGCAAAAAAAAAAACCCCAGCAAAGCACGATCCAATTTTTTTTTCTTTTCTATGGTTGCACTGGATGGACTTTTGCCTTTTTTTTCAGCCAGACTAACTATGTAACTATATACAAAAAATCCTCAAGGTTTCATTTAACTACTTCCCTACTGGGCCAGTTCTGACATTTCTGTCATACATTTAAAAATCTGCATTTTTTTTTTCCTAGAAAATTACTTAGAACCCCAGTATATATAAATATATACAGTACACACTATGTTGCCAAACGTATTGGGCCCGCCCTCCAGATCATGTGATTCAGGTGTTCCAATCCCCTCCATGGACACAGGTGTATACAATCCATCCCCTAGGCATGCAGACTGCTTCTACAAACATTGGTGAAAGAATGGGTCGCTCTCAGGAGGAGCTCAGTGACTCCAACCGTGGTACCTGAAGACCTAATCCTGGCCTGCACCATCCCACCACCATACTGCTGTGAGCAGCATGGACATGGAGTCCCGGAGCCTGGAGTCCTGCTATGCACCCATCCATCCATGGCTGATGGAGACTCCTACCACGTGAGCATGACTCTGGCCACAATCCATCCATGGCTGATGGAGACTCCTACCACGTGAGCACGACTGTGGCCACAATCCATCCATGGCTGATGGAGACTCCTACCACGTGAGCACGACTGTGGCCACAATCCATCCATGGCTGATGGAGACTCCTACCACGTGAGCACGACTGTGGCCACAATCCATCCATGGCTGATGGAGACTCCTACCACGTGAGCACGACTGTGGCCACAATCCATCCATGGCTGATGGAGACTCCTACCACGCGAGCACGACTGTGGCCACAATCCATCCATGGCTGATGGAGACTCCTACCACGCGAGCACGACTATGGCCACAATCTATGGCTATCTCTTACATCATGTCCACACAGATCTTTTGCAACGGCCAAACCCAGACAAGACCATCGGATTGCCAGACAGAGAAGCGTGATTGGTCACTCCAGAGAACACTTCTCCACCGCTCTAGAGTCCAGTGGCGGCGTGCTTTACACCACGGCATCCGACGCTTTGCATTGCACTTGATGATGGAAGGCTTGGATGCAGCTGCTCGGCCATGGAAACCCATTCCATGAAGCTCTCTACGCACTGTTGTTGGGCTCATCTGAAGGCCACACCAAGTTTGGAGGTCTTTAGCTATTGACTCTGCAGACAGTTGGCGACTTCTGTGCACTGTGCACTTCAGCATGCGCTGACCCCGCTCTGTCATGTGACGTGGCCTACCACTTGGTGGCTGAGTGGCTGTTGTTCCCAGTTGCTTCCACTTTGTTATAATCCCACTAACAGTTGAGCGTGGAATATTTAGTAGCCAGGAAATGTCACGGATGGACTTATTGCCCAGGTGGCCACCTATCACGGGACCACGCTTGGAGCCACTGAGCTCCTGAGCGACCCATTCTTTCACCAATGTTTGTAGAAGCCGTCTGCATGCCTAGGGGATGGATTGTATACACCTGTGTCCATGAAGGGGATTGGAACACCTGAATCACATGATTGGGAGGGCGGGGACAATACTTTGGGCAATATAGTGTATATTCAGTGTTGGACATGCCCCCCACATTCCTGCTGAAGAAAAGCCCTGGTGCAGTCCATAAGTGTTCAGTGGTTGTACTTACCCCTGTACCCAGTTGTTTTCACTTTGTCATAATCCCACTAACAGTTGAGCGTGGAATATTTAGTAGCCAGGAGATGTCACGGATGGATTTATTGCACAGGTGGCCACCTATCACGGGACCACGCTTGGATTGCATAAGAATTACAAGTAGTTCCTGTTGATTGAGGAGCCTAGTACCGCTTTAATAGCCAGTCAAGTAGCTCCATATAAAATAAGTATGCAGCGCTAATGTAAAAAATATAGAATCAGATAGATGAAAAAAGCACATGAGGAAGTGTAAGCACACGAAACGCGTTAGGGGTGCCCCTGACCATTGTACATATACCGCAAGGCCATCCTGATTGACACCCTGGTGGCCATATTGGATCCGGATGTAAGTTTGTTTTTTAATCTGTATATGCTGGAATTTTGTCAATTAAAGACCTATTGGAAGCTTTCTCTGGGCTCATCATTTCCATGGGAGCCCACTTGTGAAGGTTCCTGATGACCTGGATTGGTGTGTGACCTCTCCCTCCCCCCCTGGTGACTGGCATGGTGGAAGTTTAAAGAGTACACCTAGATTGATGACACCTAGTGGCCTACACGCCGATGACATCTTCATGGT
This sequence comes from Staurois parvus, assembly GCA_951230385.1. Classification (NCBI taxonomy): domain Eukaryota; kingdom Metazoa; phylum Chordata; class Amphibia; order Anura; family Ranidae; genus Staurois; species Staurois parvus. Next base: position 68,825 of record CATNWA010000073.1, on the reverse strand, counting down.
ATTACAAGTCCAGAGCACCAGGAGCGGGTCCTAATTGCTCCACGTGCAGTTAATGCGCTATCTGGTTAGTGCAATGTTTGTATACTTTCAAGAGCACAAGAGTCATGGTTATCCCTCTATTGTGGATTTATCAACATTTACACATAATCACTTTGCTGTACCACTATATATGGACTAAGTTGCTGGAATATGATATTGTGCAATTTCTGATCTATCTGATTCTATATATTTTTTTCATCTATCTGATTCTATATTTTTTACATTAGCGCTGCATACTTATTTTATATTTCTTGTACTGGGTTTTAGAGGTTGCCTTTTATGCTAGCAGCTTTATATTATTGTTCCCAGCACTCAATTACCGCTTTTATATACTTTTAAGTAGCTCCATAGGTTGGCAATGGTGCCTCCCGTATTTTTCTGATGACTTGTTGCTACATACTACTAATGGACCTTTTAATCCGGCCCACGGATGTGGCTGTCAGGATGTGTGTAGGCGGGGCAGCGTGACGAACGTGAGGGGAGGGGAGCTAGGCTCCTCTCACAGTCCGCCCTGAAGACCGGAACGGCACGGGAACACGGCGAGAGGAACGCGCGGAGCAAAGGTAAGTGAATTGACACAGGGGGATGAATTAATATGGGGGGATGAATTAATTTGGGGGAATGAATTACTATATGGGGGGATGAATTACTATATGGGGGAATGAATTACTATTGGTGGGGACTTGGCTTACTACTTGGGGGGGAATAGTACTGTGGGGGATGAATTACTATGGGGGATGAATTACTATATGGGGGATGAATTAATTTGGGGATGAATTACTATATGGGGGATGAATTACTATGGGGGATGAATTACTATATGGGGGATGAATTATAGGGGGGATGAATTACTACTATGGGGATGAATTACTATGAGGGATGAATTACTATATGGGGGATGAATTACTATGGGGATGAATTACTATAGGGGGATGAATTACTATATGGGGGATGAATTACTTTATGGGGGATGAATTACTATATGGGGGATGAATTACTATGGGGGATGAATTACTATGGGGAATGAATTACTATGGGGGATGAATTACTATGGGGGATGAATTACTATATGGGGGATGAATTACTATGGGGGATGAATTACTATATGGGGGATGAATTACTATGGGGATGAATTACTATGGGGGATGAATTACTATATGGGGGATGAATTACTATATGGGGGATGAATTATGGGGGATGAATTACTATATGGGGGATGAATTACTATATGGGGGATGAATTACTATGGGGGATGATTACTATATGGGGGATGAATTACTATGGGGGATGAATTACTATGGGGGATGAATTACTATATGGGGGATGAATTACTATGGGGGATGAATTACTATAGGGGGGATATGGGGGATGAATTACTATATGGGGGATGAATTACTATGGGGGATGAATTACTATATGGGGGATTACTATGGGGGATGAATTATATGGGGGATGAATTACTATGGGGATGAATTACTATATGGGGGATGAATTACTATGGGGGATGAATTACTATGGGGGATGAGAAATTACTATATGGGGGATGAATTACTATGGGGGATGAATTACTATGGGGGATGAATTATATATGGGGGATGAATTACTATGGGGGATGAATTACTATATGGGGGATGAATTACTATATGGGGGATGAATTACTATATGGGGGATGAATTACTATATGGGGGATGAATTACTGGGGGATGAAACTATATGGGGGATGAATTACTATGGATGAATTACTATATGGGGGATGAATTACTATATGGGGATGAATTACTATATGGGGGATGAATTACTATATGGGGGATGAATTACTATATGGGGGATGAATTACTATGGGGGATGAATTACTATATGGGGGATGAATTACTATATGGGGGAATTACTATATGGGGATGAATTACTATGGGGGATGAATTACTATATGGGGGATGAATTACTACTATGGGGGATGAATTACTATGGGGGATGAATTACTATATGGGGGATGAATTACTATGGGGGATGAATTACTATATGGGGATGAATTACTATGGGGGATGAATTACTATGGGGGATGAATTACTATATGGGGGATGAATTACTATGGGGGATTACTATGGGGGATGAATTACTATATGGGGGGATGAATTACTATGGGGGATGAATTACTTATGAATTACTATGGGGGATGGGGGGATGAATTACTATATGGGGGATGAATTACTATGGGGGATGAATTACTATAGGGGGGATGAATTACTATGGGGGATGTATTACTATATGGGGGATGAATTACTATGGGGGATGAATTACTATAGGGGGGATGAATTACTGGGGGATGAATTACTATGGGGGGGGGATGAATTACTATATGGGGGATGAATTACTATGGGGGATGAATTACTATGGGGGATGAATTACTATATGGGGGATGAATTACTATGGGGGATGAATTACTATATGGCGGATGAATTACTATATGGGGGATTAATTACTATGGGGGATGAATTACTATATGGGGATGAATTACTATATGGCGGATAAATTACTATATGGGGGATTAATTACTATGGGGGATGAATTACTATATGGCGGATGAATTACTATATGGGGGATTAATTACTATGCTTACTATGGGGGAATATTACTATACTTACTATGGATGAACACATACACATCATTCATCTACTCTTGGTCCGGCCCCCGGGTCCAATATATGAACCCATTGCGGCCCTCAAGTCAAAAAGTTTGCCCACCCCTGGTCTAGTGTAATACTTTCTAAGGCTCAGTTCACAGCTACGCAGTTTGCATTTGATCCGTTTCTGCAAGGCGTTTTGCATTTTTGCACATGCGTTTTTACTGCATTTTTGCTGTGTTCTTGATGATGCGTTTTGCGGTTTGCATTTTGCGTTTTTTTTTTTTAACTAGTAGCTGGGCATATTAAAATGCAAAATGGATCAAAAACGCATTTTGTGGTGTCTCCATTGAAGTCCCTTTCCAAAAAAACGCACGGGGTGAAAAACGCGGAGATGTGAACCTGTCCCATAGGAAATCATGTTAAAAAGCAGCGGAAAGCCGATCCTTGACTTAGACGTTCTATTCGGATCGAAGATCCACTCTATAGAGAAGGGAGTTCACCCAGACGGTAGAGGCTTCAGCCGGGCTCAGTGACCTCTCTAGGATGTGATTGTCTACTTAGTGTCATTTCGCTTGCCGGAAAGTTGCAGCTTTTCCTGTTTCTGGTGCGTGTTTTGCAATGTGTTCGTTGAAGCTGAAATCATGAATTACTACACGACCCCCCCCCCCCGCGTATTACGTAAGGAAAGAAGCCTCTGCTGATCATCAAATGCATCATGGGCGGACTGACAACTCATGGGGCCCCCGGGCAATAGGGGTTCATGGGGCCCCTGTGTCCTTGCCCAAACTCAAAAAAGCCTATGAAAAAGGTACCAGGGGCATCTCATAGGGCCCCCTACTGACCCCCCGGGCCCTCGGGCAGTGCCGGAGTTTCCAAATGGTCAGTCCGCCCCTGATATATATTTATATATATATATATATATATATATATGGGCGTATTTACCACAAGGCAAACAAGGCATTTGCCTAGGGCCCCAAATGGTCAGTCCGCCCATTTGTGATCCCGACTTCTTTTAGAATAATTTGATTACGTCTGATGCATGCTGATCAAAATGAAAAATTGTTTAACCACTTGCCCTCTGGAAGGTTTTACCCCCTTCATGACCAGGCCATGGTTTGCTATTCAGCACTGCGCTACTTAAACCACTTCCGCGCCGAACCTACAGCAGAAATACTGCTACAGGCTTGCAGTGAAGCACACACAGCTCACATTGTTTTTGCGTGCATTTTTGTGTGATTTTCTGCTCAAATTAAAAAATGTTTAAAAAGAAATAGTAATAATATATGAATACATTAAAAACATCATAAATAAATAAAACAAAACGAATAATTAATATGTAATAATACATAAATAAATAAAAATTAAACCTTAACCCCCCTAACCTTTTAAAAAATCTATTATTATGATTAATAATAATAATAATAATAATAATAATTGTGTATATATATATATAAACACGGCAGTGGCTTAGTGGTTAGTGCTTCTGCCTTGCAGTAATTGGGCCATGGGGGTTCAATTCTGAACCATGGTGCCTCCTGCATGGAGCTTCTCTCTGTGCCTGCGTGGGTTTTCTCCAGGTACTCCAGTTTCCTCCCACACTCCAAAGACATGCTGGTAGGTGAATTGGCTCCTGTCTAAATTGTCCCTAGTATGTGTATGTATAAATGTGAGTTAGGGACCTTAGATTGTACCCCCCTTGAGGGTTAGGGACCTTAGATTGTACGCCCCTTGAGGGTTAGGGACCTTAGATTGTACGCCCCTTGAGGGTTAGGGACCTTAGATTGTACGTCCCTTGAGGGTTAGGGACCTTAGATTGTACGCCCCTTGAGGGTTAGGGACCTTAGATTGTACGCCCCTTGAGGGTTAGGGACCTTAGATTGTACACCCCTTGAGGGTTAGGGACCTGAGATTGTACACCCCTTGAGGGTTAGGGACCTTAGATTGTACACCCCTTGAGGGTTAGGGACCTTAGATTGTACACCCCTTGAGGGTTAGGGACCTTAGATTGTACACCCCTTGAGGGTTAGGGACCTTAGATTGTACACCCCTTGAGGGTTAGGGACCTGAGATTGTACGCCCCTTGAAGGTTAGGGACCTTAGATTGTACACCCCTTGAGGGTTAGGGACTGATGTGAATGTACAATATATCTGTAAAGCGCTGTGTACATTGATGGCGATATATAAGTACCTGATATAAATAATAATAAATAATTCTCCTTGTACCACGAGCTACAAGGCCACACAAAAGCTTTTCTCGCCTGTTTACTTTTCTTCCAATCTGAGTTCATCAGCGGCTCAGCAAAGAATTTTCATGCTGCAATTTTCAGCTGAGAAAATGGAAGGCTGAAAATCTCTCACGTGGCCTTCTCTATAGGAGGTTGCTTGTTTGATCGATAGCATTTTCCAGGGATAAGTTGCACCCGGATTCCTGATATTGTTCTGCGAGGGTCGGGATGTGGAGTATTTTACAATTGCTCCACCTGTATGTAGGCCCATATTATGTGTGGGAGGTAGAACACTGACCCCGAGTGATTGAAGGAACACTTGGAAACTCCCTCGATGGTTTCACCCTCCAGCTGAACATGAACTTTTGTTCTGAGAACGATCTCTTTGTAAAGCGATTCTTCTCTCCTCCTCGTGGATGAATCAGACAGACTCCGTGTAGAACAGTCCCTACAGGGGCCACGCGGAATCTACACGGCAGCTCTGCTGACACAGACGCCGCCACATAATGTTTCTTTAATAGGTGTGAGGCTGATTCACCTCCCGCACCCACACCTGGGGCCAGGGGACTGACGGGGTGCTTTACAGAACATGGATTTCATCAGATCGATCCGCTTCTGCTTTTATGAATGAAAGGTAAAGTAGCATTTACAGCAAAACTAGCAGATCAATGGCGGTCGACCTACTTAACCCCTTCATGACGAAGATCGAACAAATCCTAGCGCCTGAACACAGATCTGCAGCTTTGACATGTGTGAGCACTGGCGGCGCACCGGTATGTCGGCCGTAAATAGGGCCGATAATGATAATTGAATTCAGTGCAAAATGCCTCCCATTGACTTCAGTGCAAAAACGCCCCCTAGTAACTTCAATGTAAAATCGCATCCCTTCGACTTCAATGCAAATTTGCATCCCATTGTCTTCAAGGCAAAAACGCCCCCTACTGACTTCAATGTAAAATCACATCCCTTTGACTTCAATGCAAATTTGCGTCCCATTGACTTCAAAGCAAAAACGCCCCCTATTGACTTCAATGTAAAATCGCATCCCTTTGACTTCAATGCAAATTTGTGTCCCATTGACTTCAATGTTAAATATAAATGGCCCCCCTGTTGACCCCAATACAAAATTATATCCCATTGACTTCAATGCAAAATCATGACTTATTGACTTCAATGCAAAATTGTGTCCTATTGACTTCAATGCAAACACGCTCCATATTGACTTCAATGCAAAAACGCCTCTTAGTGGCGTCAATGCAAAATTTCATCCCATTGACTTCAATGTAAAAATGCCCCCTATTGTCTTCAATGTAAAATTGCATCCCATTAACTTCAATGCAAATTTGTGTCCCATTGACTTCAATGCAAAAATCGCCCCCCCCCCCCCCCATTGACCTCAATACAAAATTGCATCCCATTGACTTCAATGCAAAATTGTGTCCTTCTGACTTCAATACAAACATGCTCCATATTGACTTCAATGCAAAAACGCTCCCTAGTGATTTCAATGCAAAATTTCGTCCTATTGACTTCAATGTAAAAATGCCCCCTACTGACTTCAATGTAAAATTGCATCCCATTGACTTCAATGCAAATTTGCATCCCATTGACTTCAATGTAAAAAAAACGCCCTTTATTGACCTCACTACTAAATTGTATCCCATTGACTTCAATGCAAAATAGTGCGTTATTGACTTCAATGTAAAATTGTGTCCTATTGACTTCAATACAAACACGCTCCCTATTGACTTCAATGAAAAATCACGTCCCATTGACTTCAATGCAAAAACTCCCCCTATTGACATCAATGCAGAATTGCGTCCCATTGACTTCAATGTAAAACGGCTCCCAATTGACTTCAATGTAAAACGATGCCCCATTGACTTCAATGTAAAACGGCACCCCCCGTTGACCTCAATGCAAAATTGCATCCTATTGAATTCAGTGCAAGAGCACCCGCTATTTTATATATATTTCATTTTGTTTTCTGTCCAATTTTTGTGTGTTGCTTTCAGTAAAAGTCATGTTACGTTACTGGATTGTACATTTTAAAATTCATTTTTATTTCAATTCAAGATATCATAAACAGCGTTTGCCATTTTATACTGAGCGCTCTCCCTGGGAGTGCGCAGCACTGAGATCTGGTGCCCGCTGTGTCCTCCGGACACAGTGTAACACCGATCGTCGTACGGGACCTCTGTGCGAGGTCCCGATCATGTGATCACTGATTGGCCAATCAGTGATCACATGCAGAGTAGTAAGCAAGATGTCACTTCTGACATCATTGCTTACTACGTGTGAAATCTGTGAATGATCACCGAGGTCACATGGTACAGGGCCATTCACAACAGCCTTGTACCATGTGACAAGCTGTGACCAATCACAGCTCACACAGTATTTCTCAATGGCTGCAAGAATGCAGCCAGAGAGAAGGAGAAATGATTGCTTTTACAGCCTTTATGGGTGTAAAAGCAATCAGAGTAAAAAAAAAAAAATCTTCATCACCCCCCACAAGTAGTACAGTGTCACCATGGTGATAGTGTACTGCTAGGGTGACAGTATGTAAAAAAAAAAACATAAATAATAATATTAAAAAAATAAAATACATTTTTTTTTAAAAAAAAAATATTATTTTTGGTTATAAACTAATTTGGGTTATTTTTTTTTTTACTAAAAAGGTAACGGAATCAATTTTGGCCAAGATTTATGATGAAATATTATTTATTTGCAAAATTTTATAAGAAAAACACTTTTTTTTTCAAAATTTTTGGACTTTTTCATTTATATAGCAAAACAAATAAAAATCCCAGCGGTGAATAAATACCACCAAAATAAAGCTTTATATGTCTCAAAAAATGCTAAAAAATTAATATGGGTACAGTGTTGCATGACCGCGCAATTGTCATTCAAAGTGTGATAGTGCTGAAAGCTGAAAATTGGCCTGGACTGGAAGGGGGGGAAAGTGTCCGGACTGGAAGGGGGGGAAAGTGTCCGGACTGGAAGGGGGGGGGGGAAAGTGTCCGGACTGGAAGGGGGGGAAAGTGTCCGGACTGGAAGGGGGGAAAGTGTCCGGACTGGAAGGGGGGAAAGTGTCCGGACTGGAAGGGGGGGAAAGTGTCCGGACTGGAAGGGGGGGAAAGTGTCCGGACTGGAAGGGGGGAAAGTGTCCGGAGGAAGGGGGGAAAGTGTCCGGACTGGAAGGGGGGGGGAAAGTGTCCGGACTGGAAGGGGGTGAAAGTGTCCGGACTGGAAGGGGGGGGGGAAAGTGTCTGGACTGGAAGGGGGGGGGAAAGTGTCCGGACTGGAAAGGGGGGAAAGTGTCCGGACTGGAAGAGGGGAGGGAAAGTGTCCGGACTGAAAGGGAGGGAAAGTGTCCGGACAGGAAGGGGGGGAAAGTGTCCGGACTGGAAGGGGGGGGGAAAGTGTCCGGACTGGAAGGGGGGAAAGTGTCCGGACTGGAAGGGGGGGGGGGGGTAAGTGTCCGGACTGGAAGGGGGTGAAAGTGTCCGGACTGGAAGGGGGGGGGAAAGTGTCCGGACTGGAAGGGGGGAAAGTGTCCGGACAGGAAGGGGGGAGGGAAAGTGTCCGGACTGAAAGGGAGGGAAAGTGTCCGGACAGGAAGGGGGGGAAAGTGTCCGGACTGGAAGGGGGGGGAAAGTGTCCGGAAAGGGGGGAAAGTGTCCGGAAAAGGGTCCGGACTGAAGGGGGTGAAAGTGTCCGGACTGGAAGGGGGGAGGGAAAGTGTCCGGACTGAAAGGGAGGGAAAGTGTCACAGGAAGGGGGGAGGGAAAGTGTCCGGACTGGAAGGGGGGAGGGAAAGTGTCCTGAAAGGGAGGGAAAGTGTCCGGACAGGAAGTGGTTAACCCCTTGGTGCCAGCGCCTCCCGGCCCTTTACGGGTTTCAGAAGCCGGGAGGCGGGGTTTTAAGGTCATGTGACCGCCATGATTCGCCGTCACGGCGGTCACATGATCGAGAATGGTCCCGTCGAAAGAGGAGACCGGGACCTTTCCGTGAGTACCGGACATGTGTGCCGGGAGCGTGCAGGGCGCGCGCTCTCGGCACATATGTTTTTGTTAATTGCACATAAATGCGCGGCCGCTCGGCGTCAAGGCCCAGACACCGGGAGGCCGCACATTTGTGTGAAGAGGTTAAAATACACAGCCGCAGTATTTCGTATGAATGGGGTGCGATTATCACATAGTTAGTCTGGCTGAAAAAAGACAAAAGTCCATCCAGTTCAACCATTAAAAATAAAAAGTTATAATCCTACACCTACAGTTGATCCAGAGGAAGGCAAAAAAAAACCCAGCAAAGCACGATCCAATTCCTGCAGGGGAAAAAAATTCCTTCCTGATCCCCCGAGAGGCAATCGGATATTCCCTGGATCAACGTCACCTATAAATGTTATATCCAGTTATATTCTGTGTATTATGATGCGGTGCGGAAATCGCTGAGAAACCGATGGATGAGAATTCCGCTCCGCATCAGCGTGAACCTGGGCCTAGTTGTAGAATGGGATAACACAACACCAGGGGCGGACTCACAACTCATGGGGCCCCCGGGCAATAGGGGATCATGGGGCCCCTGTGTCCTTGCCCAAACTCAAAAAAGCCTATGAAAAAGGTTCCAGGGGCATCTCATGGGGCCCCCTAATGACCCCGGGCCCTCGGGCAGCGCCCGAGTTTCCAAATGGTCAGTCCGCCCCTGCACAACACATGATATTATTGTAATCCCTTTGATTCTCTATATAGACAACATTTTGTGCAGAGATGTGTTGAGGGCAGGGGCGGACTGACCATTTGGAAACTTGGGCACTGCCCGAGGGCCTGGGGTCAGTAGGGGGCCCCATGAGATGCCCCTGGTATCTTTTTCATAGGCTTTTTTGAGTTTGGGCAAGGACACAGGGGCCCCGTGATCCCCTATTGCCCGGGGGCCCCATGAGTTGTCAGTCCGCCCCTGGTTGAGGGCTCCTGAAGAAGTGGACTATGTCCAAGAAATGCATTGGACCAGAAAGGACTTCTATGTTGACGTATAACTGGAACTCTGTATTTTTGGGGGGTTTTGCTTTTGTATTTATTTTATGTATGGGAGTTTCTATAATTAAGCAAATAGTTTTAGCGAATCAACAACAACAAAAAAATGTGACGTTAGTAAAACGGAACATATCGCCATAACTACATAGTATATCCAGAGAGGGAGGATGGACGCCACTCACACCCATTCCGAGGAGTCCTGTGAAGGCACTGTGGTGCAATGTGTATCCAGTTGTTTTTTTTTTTTTTTTTTTAAATTGGGTTTTCATTTGATGGTAAACTTTTTTCTTTCATCAGTCACGGGGCCCTTTATGAAGCGTCATGTTTCACATGACTGTCATATGCCTTTAAGAGTTTCTATATTTTGTTTCTGCTCCTCCTTTTCCATTCCATTAATGCTGTATAGATAGCCCCACCCCCTTTCCCAGTAAGGCGTTGCAACTCTAGCCTCATGTCATGAAGCGGGAAACATGATGATCTTTTCACCTATCGAATGTTCATTGTTGTAAGATTCTCTCAGTTTATGGAATAAACTTCACAAGATCTACAAGATGTCTTCTCGATTGAGTCACTGACTGTGGTGTCCAACTAAGATTGGAGTTGTCGCTATCTCATCACAACTGTAAGTTACAGAGATCACACTATCAATGCTGAGATTGCAGAGACAGAACATGAAGTTTATGGCAAAGTGGAGGCATTGCATTAGTAACCAAAAATAGTACATGTCCTGTTTTCCATTTTCTATTTTTTGGATGAGAAGATCCTTAGTACACCTCCATGTGCTCCCTATCTGTGCAGACCAGGGCAGTTTTCTCAGAGAATAGGTGAAGGTACTCCCTGCTTCTGAGTCACCCTTTGTCTTTGCCCCCCCCCCCCCCCCACCTCCCAGTGCTATCCCTTTTAGAGACTACAGAGCCAAGAATCATTAATGGCAACAAGAAAAGAAGCAAAGTAGATCCCCTGCAGCCAGCAATAATAGACTTCAGCGATAACAGACCTCACCCCAGCAACAATAGAACCCCCCCCCAGCAATAATAGCAACAATAGACCCCCCAATAGCCCCCCAGCAATAATAGACCTCACCCCAGCAACAATAGAACCCCCCCCAGCAACAATAGAACCCCCCAGCAATAATAGACCTCACCCCAGCAACAATAGATAATAGCGAAATAGAACCCCCCCAGCAATAATAGACTTCAGCGATAACAGACCTCACCCCAGCAACAATAGAACCCCCCCAGCAACAATAGAACCCCCCCAGCAATAATAGACCTCACCCCAGCAACAATAGAACCCAAGCAGCGACAATAGACATCACCTCAGTGATAATAGAACCCCCCCAGCAATAATATAGACCTCACCCCAGCAATAATAGACCTCACCCCCAGCAACAATAGAACCCCCCAGCAATAATAGACCTCACCCCAGCAACAATAGAACCCCCCCCAATAATAGACCTCACCTCAGCGATAATAGAACCCCCCCAGCAATAATAGACCTCACCCCAGCAATAATAGACCTCACCCCAGCAACAATAGAACCCCCCAGCAATAATAGACTTCAGCGATAACAGACCTCACCCCAGCAACAACAGAACCCCCCACCAATAATAGACCTCACCCCAGCGATAATAGACCTCACCCCAGCGATAATAGAACCCCCCAGCAATAATAGACTTCAGCGATAACAGACCTCACCCCAGCAACAATAGAACCCCCCCAGCAACAATAGAACCCCCCAGCAATAATAGACCTCACCCCAGCAACAATAGAACCCAAGCAGCAACAATAGACATCACCTCAGCAATAATAGAACCCCCCCAGCAATAATAGACCTCACCCCAGCAATAATAGACCTCACCCCCCCAGCAACAATAGAACCCCCCAGCAATAATAGACCTCACCCCAGCAATAATAGAACTCCCGCAGCAATAATAGACTCACCTCAGCGATAATAGAACCCCCCCCTCAGCGATAATAGACCTCACCCCAGCAATAATAGACCTCACCCCAGCAATAATAGAACCCCCCAGCAATAACAGACCTCATCCCAGCAATAATAGACCTCACCCCAGCAACAATAGAACCCCCCCAGCAATAATAGACCTCACCCCAGCAATAATAGACCTCACCCCAGAAACAATAGAACCCCCCCAGCAATAATAGACCTCACTCCAGCAATAATAGACCTCACCCCAGCAACCCCCTCACAACAAAATACCCCCCTAGTACCAGTAGATCCAAACCAGCAATACTAGAACCCTGCACTCAATAGGAGATCCCCTCACAGGAACAATTGACCCCTCAAAGACAATAAATCCTCCACCAGCAACAACAGATACCCAGTGGTGTATTTAGGTTTTGTGGTGCCCCCGCAGAGAGAGCCTTCCACTACCACTGCCCCCCATGCACCAGCCACCATCCCCCATGGCGAGAGAGAAAGACACTCACCTTCACAGCTCCGGACATCCCCAGGAACGAAAGTTGGGCTGTGCATATACCGTCATGAAACCCGCAACCTCTCTCAGAACCCACCAGGTTCTCATGCTGCGTGTGTCCCTTCTTCCGTCCCTTCTTCTGAGGGGTAGTGCTGCCCCCCCTGAAAAATGCCGCCCTAGGCAAATGCTTTGTTTGCCTTGTGGTAAATACACCCCTGCAGATACCCCCCCCCACCACCACCAGCAACAGTAGACCTCCCCAGCAACAATAGACTGTCCAATACACCACACCACCCCTTGTCATTACATACACTTTATTGTCAAAAGTATCGGGCCGCCTGCCTTTCCACACACATGACCTTTAATGGCCCCCCAGTCTTAGTCCATAGGGTTCAATATTGAGTTGGCCCCGCCCTTTCCACGCACATGACCTTTAATGGCCCCCCAGTCTTAGTCCGTAGGGTTCAATATTGAGTTGGCCCCGCCCTTTGCAGCTATAACAGCTTCAACTCTTCTGGGAAGGCCGCCCACAAGGTTTAGGAGGGTGTCTATGGGAAGGTTGGGCCATTCTTCCAGAAGCACATTTGTCAGGTCAGGCACTGATGTCGGGGGAGGAGGCCTGGCTCACGCAGTCTCCACTCTAATTCATCCCAAAGGTGTTCTATGGGGTTGAGGTCAGGACTCTGTGCAGGCCAGTCAAGTTCCTCCACCCCAAACTGGCTCCTCCATGTCTTTATGGACCTTGCTTTGGCAAGCATTAGCAGCGGATGTTGGAGAGTGAGGGATACCAGGCCTGACCAGACCTTGAAGGGATTTCCAGTTCTCTGAGATTGATATCTCTAAATGCGCAGACTGATTTGCGTATCTGGTGAGTGCGCAATCTTTACACATTGAGATTTATCACCATCCTATTTGGATCAGATTACTGGATCCTGAAGATCATCATGATCTCCCACGCACCTGAATATTGGACTTTGATTTTGCACATTATCAGTCACTGTATATTGACACGTTAGATCACTGTTCATTACTTTATTTATTGATGTGCCAATATCATATCATGTCTATTCATCTTTCTGGTTTTATCTGAGGTGTTTACATGCAATAATGATATTTTTCTTATGCCATTTTTAAGTTACTTATACTTATTCATTGGGTTTTGATATTTGAGTTTCACCCATTTTATTACATTTTATTATAATATTATATCTGGATATTTTAGCGCTACACCCTGGTTGGTTTTAGAGGTTTTTTGGTACCTTTGGTGTTTAGCAGCTGACAGACTTTCAGCGCTTGCTTATTTTCTTTCTTCTATTTGTCTATGGGAAGGTTGGACCATTCTTCCAGAAGCACATTTGTCAGGTCAGGCACTGATGTCAGGGGAGGAGGCCTGGCTCACAGTCTCCACTCCAATTCATCCCAAAGGTGTTCTATGGGGTTGAGGTCAGGACTCTGTGCAGGACAGTCAAGTTTCCTCCACCCCAAACTGGCTCCTCCATGTCTTTATGGACCTTGCTTTGTGCACTGGTGCGCAGTCATGTTGGAACAGGAAGGGGCCATCCCCAAACTCTTCCCACAAAGTTGGGAGCACGAAATTGTCCAAAATGTCTTGGTATGCTGACACCTTAAGAGTTCCCTTCACTGGAACTAGGGGACTATTGACTCTGCAGACAGTTGGTGACTTCTGCGCACTGTGCGCTTCAGCATGCGCTGACCCCGCTCTGTCATGTGACATGGCCTACCACTTGGTGGCTGAGTTGCTGTTGTTCCCAGTTGCTTCCACTTTGCTATAATCCCACTAACAGTTGAGCGTGGAATATTTTTAGTAGCCAGGAAATGTCACGGATGGACTTATTGCACAGGTGGCCACCTATCACGGGACCACGCTTGGAGTCACTGAGCTCCTGAGAGCGACCCATTCTTTCACCAATGTTTGTAGAAGCAGTCTGCATGTCTAGGGGCTGATTGTATACACCTGTGTCCATGGAGGGGATTGGAACACCTGAATCACATGATTTGGAGGGGTATCCCAATACTTTTTGGCCATATGTGTATATTCAGTGTTGAAGCTACCCCCCCCCACATTCCCGCTGAAGAAAAGCCCTGGTGCAGTCCATAAGTGTTCTGCAGGTGTGGTTGGAGACTGGAATGTGCTGCAGGGGACAATTTGAGATGGTGGACATGTTACATGAGACTGCTGGAGATCACTGTCATTACAAATCATTACTCTTGCAGTTGTAATCCCCCTTAAAATGACTGTCACTACATTTGATATTTTTCTCAGCAAGATCAGCCATTCTGATCCCTATCATCTGCCTTGTGACTCCTGTTCTCCACCCTGCTGACCCCTGTCCTCTGTCCTGATAATCCCTGTACACTGCCTTTCTGATCACTGTACTCTGACCTTCTGACCCCCTTGCTTCTGCCTTGCTGATCCCTATTCTCTGCCATACTGACTAATGTTCTCTGCCCTGCTGACCCGTCCTCTGTCCTGATAATCCCTGTACACTGCCCTTATGATCACTGTACTCTGACCTTCTGACCCCCTTGCTTCTGCCTTGCTGATCTCTATTCTCTGCTATACTGACCAATGTCCTCTGCCCTGCTGACCCCTGTCCTCCATCCTGCTGACCCCTGCAGACCCTTCTCCACTGCCCTTGTGACCCCTGTCCAGCTGGCTGGAGGCCTGAGAGGAGGAGGCCACAGCCTGGCAGAAGGCCATGTCTTGGTGGTTGATGACCATTGGATGAGGGGCATGGTGGGATTAAGTTGGAAGTTGGGGGCACTCTGGGGGGCTTCAGCTTTGCAGCAAGTTAGGAGGCAATGCAGGGGCTGGTGGTGAGGATTCCTGGGGGACTTCACTGTGGGAGCTTAGGGGATATGCTGCTGGCTGTAGGATTGAGAGGAGGAGGCCTCAGCCTGGAAGAAGACCATAGCTTGGTTGTTGATAACCAGTGGATGAGGGGCATGGTGGGATGATGTTGGAAGTTGAGGGCACTCTGGGGGGCTGGAGACTTTTCAGCAATTTAGGGGACAATGCAGGGGCTGGTGATGAAGGCTCCAGGGGACCTAGGGACACTGTGGGAGCTTAGGGGATGTGCAGTTGGCTGGAGGCCTGAGAGGAGTGAGCCACAGTCTGGAAAAAGACCATGGCCTGGTGGTTGGTAACCACTGGATGAGGGGCATGGTGGGATGATGTTAGAAGTTGAGGGCACTCTGGAGGGCTGGAGGCTTTGCAGCAATTTAGGGGGCAATGCAGGGCTGGTGGTGAGGGATCCAGGGGATCTAGGGGCACTGTGGGAGTTTAGGGAATATGCAGCTGGCTGGAGGCCTAAGAGAAGGAGGCCACAGCCTGGCAGAAGGCCATGACTTGGTAGTTAATAAACACTGGATGAGGGACATGGTGGGGCGATATTGGACGTTGAGGGTCCTCTGGGGAATGGAGGCTTTGAGCAAGTTAGGGGGCAATGCAGGGGCTGATGGTGAGGGTTCCAGGGGACTTAGGGGCATTGTGGGAGGTTAGAGGATGTACATCTGGCTGGAGGCTTGAGAGGTGGAGGCCACAGCCTGGTAGAAGACCATGGCTCAGTGGTTGATAACCACTGGTTTAGACAACTTGTGTTTGTCTTGATGTCTACAAGCAAGATTTTTTTTTTTTTAATATTGACTGTCTCGTTAGAGGTTAAAGCATTAAAGCCATTAGGACATTAGACAAAATTCCTCATCCAAAATTAGGGAAAGGGTTTCAGGCGGATGGTTTAAGGGCTAGTGACATAAAGACAACTATAATATAACATTAGCCGTGGATAAAGGACTGTTAGGTACTCCACTGCTGACTTTCACTTTTTTCATTATTTGGGTATTGCAGGTTGAAAACAATTATTTTAAAGAATATAAATGACATTTCTGCTAATATGGGACAGTTGGCAAACCTGAAGTCACCTCTTGAGGAAACAGCATCAAGGTACAAATATATAATAGTTTGCACACCTGTTCCTAAACTGCATCGTCCACATTTTTTTATCGGTCCATGCTTCGGAAAGAAGGTCACAACTATTCCCATCCATTGTGTGACCTATTTACATCCCAACACAATAACAGAGTCCACGAAAATGAGGAGAAGGATAAAAAGCTTGATTTTATTAGCAGTAAACAAGGTTCATCTGTTCGGTTTGGAACAGGGTTGATTTGGTCTGATTTTTCGTTTTTTTTTTTTTTTTTGTGATGTTTTTGTCACAAGAGCAGTTAGATGGCGTAACATTTGAAAGTGTCCAAGAGCTTCCATTGTAATTCCCTCCTCTCTATTGGGAACAAGTGCCATCTAGATAGATATAAAATTTCCCGTTCTGCAGAGCACAGCTGTCAGACTGGTAGCCAGTTACCAAGATACAGTCCTCGGAGAATGTCTCTGTGGCTAACCCGCAATTCCCATGACTTATGCGGCTACACCCTATGCCTGTCCACAAGCAATGGCAAACATTAACAGCTCTGAAATACAGCTTATGTTCATGGATATATAAGCAATATTGCATTTCCCATTCATTAAGATATTGGCCGTTGAATCCGATAACAGCGCAGGGAGCACTGATGGGGTGCAAAGTGTAGTAGCTCAAAGCCTAGCAATTGGCAGCCATGTTTGGCTGACATATTTGTATGGCTACTCATACTTTGCATGTTGTCACTGCTTTCTGCCTTGTTAAATAAGACCTGTAAGTATTGCCCTCTGAACATTGGCTCCTATTGGAAATGACATATATACAGTTATTTAGAGAAAGCTGAACTATATACACGTATGTACAAGTAATATCCTTCGTTGTGTGTAAACTGCTACTTCCACAGTTGACTCATCTTTGTGAACATCCCCTGGAATAGCCCCCTCTTTACCTGTGCACCTCTTCAGAGGCTGATTAATACACACACATATACATAGATATATACACACAGTGACTTGTCCTATAGATACATCCTATGTGTATAAAAAAAGAGTCTCCTAATGACGTCATGCATGTGCCCAGTGGCGCTGGCGCTGCCCCCCACTGAATGGGCGTATTGCAGAATGAGAGATTTCTCCGTCACGGTCCTCACACTTCTATAAAGATTGCTTATCCATCTGCTTATCCCAGAAAGTTCCATGCGAGGGGCTGTGCCGGACGGGGAGAAGGTCATAGTGGCTGGGGATGTGGCTGTTCCTTGGCAAGTCGTATGGATTCTGCATGTAGTTGGGGATCTGATGTTGGGCTTCTTGGAGCAGGGTGAGCGATGGCTCTATGAAAAAAAAAAAAAAAAAAAAAAAAACAAGGCAGACATTATTATTATATTTTGGTCAGATTGTGAACCCTTTCTTGAGCAGGGATCAGGAATAGATACACAGCAACCTTTACAACAACTAAACAAATGCTACTTACTGTACACAGAAAGCAAGGATGAGCTGTGAGTAGCAACATCCTGAAGACTCCTCCTTGGTGTTGGATATATATTTTCTGTCCCCCCCCCCCCCCCCCCACACACAAAGCCTAATGGTTTGGAAAACCCTCGTTCCTCCCTAGGCTGACTGTTTCTTCTGCCCCTCCTTATTCCCTCCTCCCATGCTCACCTCCAGGACTTTTCCCGAGCTTCTCCCATCATATGAAACTCCCTACCCCAATCTGTCTGACTATCTCCTAATCCAGGGGTCTCCAAACTGCGGCCTGAGGGCCGGATGTGGCCCTTTGCTAGCCTACATCAGGCCCTTGTGACACTATTCCTCCCAATGATATGAGGTACCATTCCTCCCACTGACACCAACAATGGGACACTATTTCTTACACTGATACCAATGATGGCGCATTAATCCTACCATTGATACCAATGATGGGGCACTATTCCTCCCACTGATACCAATGATGGGGCACTACTCCTTCCACTGACACCAATGATGGGGCACTATTCCTTCCACTGATACCAATGATGGAGCACTATTCCTTCCACTGATACCAATGATGGGGCACTATTCCTCCCACTGACACCAATGATGGGACACTATTCCGCCCACTGATACTAATGATGGGGCACTATTCCTCCCACTGATACCAATGATGGGGCACTATTCCTCCCACTGATACCAATGGTGGGGCATTATTCCTCCCACTGACACCAATGATAGGACACTATTCCGCCCACTGATACTAATGATGGGGCACTATTCCTCCCACTGATACCAATGATGGGGCACTATTCCTCCCACTGATACCAATGGTGGGGCATTATTCCTCCCACTGACACCAATGATGGGGCACTATTCCTCCCACTGATACCAATGATGGGGCACTATTCCTCCCACTGATACCAATGATGGGGCACTATTCCTCCCACTCATACCAATGATGGGGCACTATTCCTCCCACTGATACCAATGATGGGGCACTATTCCTCCCACTGATACCAGTGATGGGGCATTATTTCTCCCACTGACACCAATGATGGGGCACTATTCCTCCCACTAATACCAATGATGGGGCATTATTCCTCCCGCTGATACCAATGATGGGGCACTATTCCTCCCACTGATACCAATGATGGGGCACTATTCCTCCCACTAATACCAATGATGGGGCATTATTCCTCCCGCTGATACCAATGATGGGGCATTATTCCTCCCACTGATACCAATGATGGGGCATTATTCCTACCATTGATACCAATGATGGGTATTAATGAGAGGAATAGTACCCCATGTTTATTTTCACCGATATTGGGCCCGAGACATTCTCTCCCCCCACTGGTCCTAAAGTTTGAAGGACAGTAAACCAGCCCTTTGTTTGAAAAGTTTGGAGACCCTTGTCCTAATCTATCCACACCTTTAGACGATGAAAACCTCTTTAAAGAAGCCTATCCTGCTTCTAATTAGTAAACTGCCTTTTATTTCCTCCATCAGCTCACCCCCCCCCCCCCCCCACAGCTATTACCTTTTGTATCACTCAACCCTCCCTCCTAGATTGTAAGCTCTAATGAGCCGGGCCCTCTGTTTCCTTTTGTACCAAATTGTATTGTAACTGTCATGTCTGCCTTCATTTTGTAAAATGCTGAACAAACTGTTGGCTCTATATAAATCCTGTATAATAATAATAATGTAGCACCCTCCCAGTGAGTGTAGGTTGCTAGGTAAGTTTAGCTCCTCTGTAATCAGTGGAGCAGGGGTTGACTGTTTCAGTCTGCTCAATGTTTCACAGCCTCCAGGTCCCCCCTGCATTCTAGAACAACCTTTTCCAACCAGGGTGCTCAGGCACCCTGGGGTGCCTTCAGGTTTCTTCATAGGTGCCTTGGCAAAATGCCTACAAATTACCCAAAACATTTAAACAAGCCAGCAAGTAGATCAATCCTACCTTTTAGTTACACAAAGCCATAGGGTTTCATTGTGCACTATTACAACCTTCTAGCCACCGGCATCCTAACAACCAATGAAAGTATCAGCTGATAAGGAGGATGTTGGGCGCCTGCATAGCATCCTTGTTTGTCCATCCCCTGCCCCGTTACAGCAGCACTGGGGGTCACATTAGATGAGTGAGCGAGAGAAGCTGACGGAGAAGAGAAGCACTGGAATACTAGTCAGTACCTTTGTGTAAAGGTGTATTTGCTTTGGAAGAATAAATCCCCTCTAACGCTGGGTGTCCTACGTCTGTGGATATTGCTGTGTTATATAAAACTATTGGTTTAGTTTTTTACATTTTCAAATTGGGTGCCTTGAGATTGTGCATAAAGGATGCCTTGACTCAAAAAGGTTGGGAAACACTGTTCTAGAGAATTATAGAATCACAGTGGGAGGAAGAAGAGAAAGGCAGCCGGAATACTTATGGAGACCCAGCCAATCACTATAGCTGGGACTTCGATGACCTCCAAACAGCATCTCCAGCAGACTGCCATGAGGGGCAAGGAACCCTGTATAAGGTTACCTGCCCCTCGTGGCAGTCTGCTGGAGACGCTGTTTGGAGGTCATCGAGGTCCCAGCTGTAGTCTACGCTAGGAGAGCCTATCTTCCAAAATGTGGATTTTTCTAAAGGTTTGGAGAAGCTTACTGGAGGATACCTGGTGGGGGTTGGGGGAAAGAATGTCCAGCTGTCCTGTGGTATTGTGAGGCTGTGTCTCCCTCACTGTAGAGTGCTCAGTGGCTATCAGAAGGAGGCAACTGATGATCCTATGGCATTGTGGGTACCAACCTAAATTCTGAGTCTAGTGACTGCGTGCAGTTCTCAGTTCTTCAAAAGCAAGTCCTAGGCACTTTCCCAGCCATTAGTGAATGTTGTGATAGCTCTCTGCCAGAAAAGAAGAGGTGTCCTCAGTCAAGTCATACCTTTTAGGGTATCCTATGTTTCTCTCTCACCCATCCAAGTACACCCTACAATACAATTACAAAAGACACCCCTAGACTGTTTCCTGGAGCCAGTGAGAAAGAAGAAAATACTGTGTGCCTGGCTGTGTGTGCACTGAGTTTGGGGGAATGGGACAATCAAAGTCAGTGGCTCCTTCAGGGGTGCGCAACCCCTAGGTTGGGTTTTACACTACTCCTGCTCCTCTAAGCTGACCATTTTGTATATCCTTCTTGCACCCCTAGGCTGACTGTTTTGCACCCCAGTTCAGTAGCTAGCCTTAGTATCACACTAACAAGTTTAACCTTCACAGTTGTACAAATAATGCAGAACCTGGGGGCAGAGAGGCTGAAAAAGAATAGACAGTTTGCTTCCAATGCACCAATACATTTACAAACAGTGGCAGGAAGCAAACTATTCTGTGCTAGCAGTTTGGTTCTAGGTGTGTGGACTCCTAGGGTGGTGAACTTAACTAACACCAATCAAAATGCACAAACTGGGTGCAGCAGCAACAAGGACCCAAATAATTTATCTGGAGGACAGTGGACAATCTTTTATTATACACAGGAATGTATTACTGACAGTCAAGAACATGATTTGTGGTTGGCGGTGTGCTGTCCCTGGCACCTCTGATGCCCTATGCTCCAGCCTATGTTGGCTACGAGGCAATCTGGCCCAGACACAGTGAAGTGTCAGGACTCCTGATACCCATACTCATCCCAAGACTGCTCTGAAGGACAGTGGACAGTCTTTTATTATACACCGGAATGTGTTACTAACAAGTCAAGAACATGATTTGTGGTTGGCAGTGTGCCATCTGTTGCACTATTAATGCCCTCTGCCCCGGCTTATGTTGGCAGTCAAGAACATGAATTGTTATGGGCAGTCTACTGTTCCTGGCCCCCCTGATGCCCTATGACCTATACAATGGGAATGTGTTACTGAATTTCAAGAACATGGTTTGTGGTTGGCGATCTGGCCCTGACACAGTGAAGTGTCTGAACTCCTGATTTCCATACTTATGCCAAGCTTGCTATGGAGGGCAATGGGCAGTCTTTTATTATTCATGGGAATGTGTTACTGACAGTCAAGAACATAGTTTGTGGTTGGCAGTATGTTGTCAATTGCACTCCTAATGCCCTCTGCCCCAGCGTATGTTGGTAGAGCTCAGTAGAGATCTGGCCCTGACACAGTGAAGTACCAAGACTCCTGATTTCCATACCCAACCCAAGTTTGCTCTGTAGGGCAGTTAAACAGTCTTTATTATACGCAGGAAGGTGTTACTGACAGTCAAGAATATAATTTGTGGTTGGCAGTGATTGGTTTTCCTGGCCCCCCTGATGCCCTATGCCCCAGCTTATTTTGGCTAAGTAGAGACCTGACCTTGACACAGTGAAGTGTCAGGAGACCTGATATCTCTACGCATTCCAAGTGTGCTCTGGAGAGCAGTGGACAGTCTTTTATTATACATGGGAATGTGGTACTGACAGTCAAGAACATGATTTGTGGTTGGCAGTGTGCTGTCCCTGGTAACCCTAATGTCCTATGGCCAAATAGAGATCTGACCCTGACACAGTGAAGTATTGGTACTCTTGATCTTCATACCCATCTGAAGATTGCTCTGGGGGACAGTGGACAGCCATTTGTTATACATGGGGATGTGGTACTGACAGTCAAGAACATGATTTGTGGACAGCAGTGTGCTGTAACTGGCACTCCTAATGCCCTCCACCCCATCTTATGTTGGCTAAGTAGAGATCTGGCCCCAACACAGTGAAGTGCCAGGACTCCTGATTTCCATACCCAACTCAAGTTTGCTCTGAAGGGAAGTTGAACAGTCTTTTTATTAAACATAGGAATGTGTTACTGACCGTCAAGAACATGATTTGTGGTTGTCGTTGTGCCATCCCTGGCCCCCATGATGCCCTATGTTGGCTAAGTAGAGATCTGCTCCTGACACAGATAAGTGTCATTGACCAGGGGTGGACTGACAACTCATGGGGCCCCCGGGCAATAGGAGATCATGGGGCCCCTGTGTCCTTGCCCAAACTCAAAAAAGCCTATGAAAAAGGTACCAGGGGCATCTCATGGGGGCCCCCACTGACCCCGGGCCTTTGGGCAGTGCCCGAGTTTCCAAATGGTCAGTCTGCCCCTGGTCATGACTCCTGATTTACATACTCATCCCAAATTTGCTCTGGAGGGCAGTGGACAGTCTTTTATTATACACCAGAATGTGTTACTGACAGTCAGGAACATGATTTGTGGTTGGCGGTGATGCTGTCTCTGATGCCCAATGACCTCTGCCCCGGCCTATTTGGACTGAGCAGAGATCTGTCCCAGACACAATGAAGTATTGGGACTCCTGATCTCCATACTCATCCATAGATTGTTCTGGAAAGCATTGGGACAGTCTTTAATTATACACGGAAAGTGTCAGGACTTCTGATCTCCATACCTATCCATAGATTGTTCTGGAGGGCATTGGGACAGTCTTTAATTATATACAGGAATATGTTACTGACAGTCAAGAACATGTTTTGTGGTTGGCAGTGTGCTGTCACTGGCACCCCTAATGCCCTATTCCTGTGCTTGTGTTGGCTAAGTAATAACCTGGCCTTGGCACAGTGAAGTATTGGTACTCCTGATCTCCATACTCATCCATAGATTGTTCTGGAGGGCATTGGGACAGTCTTTCATTATACATGGAAAGTGTCAAGACTTCTGATCTCTGTACCCATCCATAGATTGTTCTGGAGGGCATTGGGACAGTCTTTTATTATAGACAGGAATGTGTTACCGACAGTCAAGAATATGTTTTGTGGTTGGCAGTGAGCTGTCACTGGCACTCCTAATGCCCTATTCCTGGAAAGTGTTGGCAAGACTAACCTGGCCTTGGCACAGTGAAGTCTCTCCTATCCCATCCCATCCATAGATTGTTCTGGAGGGCATTGGGACAGTCTTTTATTATAGACAGGAATGTGTTACTGACAGTCAAGAATATGTTTTGTGGTTGGCAGTGTGCTGTCACTGGCACTTCTAATGCCCTATTCCTGTGCTTGTGTTGGCTAAGTAATAACCTGGCCTTGGCACAGTGAAGTGTTGGTTACTCCTGATCTCCATACCCATCCATAGATTGTTCTGGAGAGCATTGGGACAGTCCATTACTCGGAAATGTCAAGACTTCTGATCTGTACCCATCCATAGATTGTTCTGGAGGGCATTGGGACAGTCTTTTATTGTATACAGGAATGTGTTACCGATAGTCAAGAACATGTTTTGTGGTTGGCAGTGTGCTGTCACTGGCACTCCTAATGCCCTATTCCTGTGCTTGTGTTGGCTAAGTAATAACCTGGCCTTGGCACAGTGAAGTGTTGGTACTCCTGATCTCCATACCCATCCATAGATTGTTCTGGAAGGCATTGGGACAGTCTTCCATTTTACAGGCAAAGTGTCAAGACTTCTGATCTCCATACCCATCCATAGATTGTTCTGGAGGGCATTGGGACAGTCTTCCATTATACACGCAAAGTGTCAAGACTTCTGATCTCCATACCCAAACATAGATTGTTCTGGAGAGCATTGGGACAGTTTTTTATTATACTCGGAAAGTGTCAAGACTTCTGATCTCCGTACCCATCCATAGATTGTTCTGGAGGGCATTGGGACAGTCTTTTATTGTATACAGGAATGTGTTACCGATAGTCAAGAACATGTTTTGTGGTTGGCAGTGTGCTGTCACTGGCACTCCTAATGCTCTATGCCTGTGCTTGTGTTGGCTAAGTAATAACCTGGCCTTGGCACAGTGAAGTGTTGGTACTCCTGATCTCCATACCCATCCATAGATTGTTCTGGAGGGCATTAGAACAGTCTTTCATTATACACGGAAAGTGTCAAGACTTCTGATCTCCGTACCCATCCCACATCAGTGACTTACAAAATGGCAGCTCCCATATTTCCTTTATACACATCCATGCTCACAAAAATAAGAAAAAAGTTCATTTTGTAGAGACCGATGAGCACTTTTCTCCTATTAGAAGAATCAGATTTTTTGATCTCCATAGTTGACGTCTTTATCACAGGTAAATTCCGCAAATCTCCTACAAAAGTAGAGGCAAATTACTATGGCATTGTGCTACTCACTCCGGTTTTCTTTCTCCGCATTACACAATACGCTCCGGCACAAAAGCTTCATTACTCATTCATTACTGCATAACTACAAATTGTATGATTTGTTGCTGCTTTTCCTCCCTGCTGTACAACACGCAGAACAAATGGATCTTTAAACAGCAAGGATAATAATGGGATATGCATAGTCAATGACTGCTGAATATCATAGGAAATGTAGTTTAGTGAAGACTAAAGACCCCAAACCTTTGAGTCCCTGCTGTACGTGTGAGGGGAAGGCAATGGCGGGGAAGGGAGGAGGTAAAGGAAGTATTACAATCACCATTGTTCCACATCCACCATATCAATTTGCATTAATTGCAGTGACGACTCTCTAATCCTCACCGCAGTTTTCTAACTCCTACCGCTGAGCCGGCTCTAGAGATACCCGACTGGTACAAAAGTTATGCTAGGAATGGAGGAAGACGATTTTTTGGGAAACTGCATATTTGGCAGCGGTTTCACCATCGCATCAAAGCTCTTGGGTTCCTGTTCCCTAAATGAAAGCGTAGCGTAGGGTTGTGCTAGAATAAAATAGAGAATATAACCATCTTCTGAAATTCGATTTTTAAATAGAATAGAACCAGCTATTCTTCAGAATACTTCAAATCCATTGGAAAAATTCCTATCCGGTCGAAAACAAGTAAACAAAACTAACTTAGTAACTTGAATCGATCTGAAACACATTTTTCTGCACGTCTAATCTTTATAAATGGGTGCTATAAGATTTGTTTGTGTCTGACTCCACCCTCAGAGGTGTCGCTGGTTTACAATGCGCTCATAGGATTTGGTTAAAGTGTATTGGTACGTGCACCAAAAAATTTAATATATGGCAGGTTACTTGTCCTTGGCATGGTGGCTGCATTTGTTTTTTTTTTCAATCTTTATTTCCTCCTGGTAATCCTGAAAAGGACATTTCCTGTCCACGCGTGGCTACTTCACTCCTCCGCTGTATCTATGGAGGGAGCCTAGGCGGCTCTCCTGATATGGACTACAGACATGTCTTATCTCTTCATTTGCTTTACATGCAGAGCAAGGCGATTGGTAGATTACAGAAGATAGCTAGGAAGGAAGATATTCTTCGGTGCAGCTCACAGGAAATGACGCGGGTACTGGATTTCTGGTAAGATCAACAGGTATGTTCTGTATTTGCTGAAAATGTTCTTTAGTTTAAAAAGAAAAAGCCACCATAGACAAGGACTATAAGCTGCAGTGGCATAGCTAGCACATCTAGCACCCGGGGGGGGGGGGGGCTGGTCATTTTTTTTTGAGCCTCCATTTCAAAAATGGTATGTGGTAATATAGCGGCGTGCTTTGTGCACTGCACCAAAACTGTGGGTGTTGTCTGATCTCTCCTAGTCCAGGGCCTCCACGCTCCTCTTCTCCTATTCCAGGACCTCCAGACACCCACTATCCTAGTCCAGGACCCCCAGAAACCCCCTTTTCTAGTCTGGAACCTTCAGTCACCCCCTCATGTAGTCCAGAGTCTCCTTTGTCACCCCCAGTCCAGGGTCTTTGCCACAGCAACACAATTTTCCTAGTCCAAGGCCTCCTCTGCACCCCCTTCCATGTTCTGGGCCTCCTATGCCACCCCCCTTCAAATGTATGGCCTCATCTACAGACCCCCCAAGGTTCAGGGTCTCCTCTGCACCCCACCTCCAAGTCCAAGGCCTCCTCTGCACCTCCCCCTCCTAATCCACATCCTTTGCCATGCCAACCCCCCTTTTCAAGTCCAGGGCCTCCTCTGCACCCCCCGATCCAGGGCCTCCTCTGCAACCCCCATTTCAGGGCCTCCTCTGCACCCCCCCCACCTGGATGGCCATAGTTTGGAGACCCGCAGTTCCTCAACACCTGGAGGGCCATAGTTTGGAGACCCGCAGTTCCTCAACACCTGGAGGGCCATACTTTGGAGACCCGCAGTTCCTCAACACCTGGAGGGCCATACTTTGGAGACCCACAGTTCCTCAACATCTGGAGGGCCACAGTTTGGAGACCCGCAGTTCCTCAACACCTGGATGGCCATAGTTTGGAGACCCGCAGTTCCTCAACACCTGGAGGGCCATACTTTGGAGACCCCTCAGAAACATCCACCCTTCCTTCAACTTTTGTGACATTTCAGCAATATCTGTTTGCATCTGCACCAATTATGCATTATATAAAAACTTTCTCATCATTAGCCTCACTTTAGGAAGCAAAAGATCAAAACAGAGGCACATTTTATATAAGATGTTTTCCCATTGAAGCTAATTAGGAACGATCATCGTTTGATGCAAAGTTAATGGAACTTTTGAACTTTTGCGGGTCCACCTTATATCTGCTAGAGAGATCGCTGTGATCCTCTGTTGCTTCTCTGGCCTCCTTTAGTTGCATTACCAAAGCGACCAATTAGATATTATTTAATGAGAATAAATTGCCGACATCAATGTACATGTCAGACACGTTCATCTAAGTACAACCTCCAACTCCAAAAAAAGTTCTGTGTAAAATCTACAGAAAAACAGAATGCAATGATCTGCAAATCTCATAAACCCGGTATTTTATTCACAATAGAAAATAGAAAAGGGCAACAAAAAGCTGGAAAAGTAAGTGGCTCTAACCCTAGGTTCACACCAATGCAGGTTGCATTTGTGCAGTTTCTGCATGCGTTTCTGCAGTGCATTTTGCGTTTTGTTTTTTATACATTTTGCGGAGGTTTTTTTTTTTTTAATTTTTTTCTCTTGTTGCTAGGCAGATTTTAAAGAAAAACGCAGCAAAAACACAATACATGCTTTTCTGCTGCAGAGTTCACATTAAAGTCTATAAAACCAAAAACGCAACATTTTGCGTTAAAAAAAGTCCCTGGTCCTTTCCAAAAAACGCACCGGGTGAAAACGCGGAGATGTGAACCTGTCCCATAGGAAATCAAGTTAAATGGACTGTAACGCTTAGGCGGGTGTGTATTTATCACAAGGCAAACAAGGCATTTTCCTAGGGCGGCATTTTTTTAGGGGGGCAGCATTGATCCCCAGAAGAAGGGACATATGTGGCATGGGGGACCGGGTGGGATCCGATAGAGGCTACGGGCTGCTTGATGGTGTATGCAGAGCCCGACTGTCGTTCCCGGGGATGTCCAGAGCTGTGAAGGGGAGTGCCTTTCTCTCTGGCGCCAGGGGGAGGTGGGTATTAGTGGAAGGCTCTCTTGGGTGGGGATGGGGCAGGGGTGTTGTTGGTCACTGTCAGGCCCTCTTCGTGGGGGGGGGTCTGGTGTTGGTCGGTGTCAGGCTCTCTCTCGCCGTCGAGGAGGGGGGGCATCTGATTTTTGTGTTGCCTAGGGCAGCACAAAACCTAAATACACCACTGCGCTTAAGTGTGAACCTGGGGTTACAAGGAAGAGCTGGAGAACATTTTGCAACTAATTGGTTTAATTGGCAACAGGTCAGTAAGATGATTGTGTGTAAGAGCATCTTAGAGAGTCAGAGTGTCTCAGATATAAATGTGGGCAGAGGTTCACCAGTCTGTGGAAAGCTGCATCTAAAATTGTTGAAAAAAATGTCCCTTAACGTAAAATTGCAAAGATTTGAAAAGTGTTACTAAACCCAGGATCCTGCATTCACTGCTTTACTGCATCTACAGACAGATTTTACTGTTGTGGATTTTAGTAACACTTTAAATATCTCATCATCTACAGTACATGATATTTAGAGATGAGCGAATCGAACCTGGCGAAGTGGAATTCGTTTCAAATTTTAGGAAAAATTCGATTCGTGCCGAATCCGAATATTAGCCAACTTCGGGTGCACGAATCGGATTTTTCCCGATCGGCCGGCAAAAGTGTCCCTGCAGAGAGCTCCGCTATTTCTGACAGTTCTCTGACAGTTCCTTCACATGTACAGCGGTTGAAACATTGTATCTATTTGTTTCCATTTAGGATACAGATGTTTTTATTCGGAAACAGATACAATGTTTCAACCGCTGTAAATGTGAAGGAACTGTCAGAGAACTGTCAGAAATAGCGGAGCTTTCTGCAGATACACTTTTTGCTGTACTGGAATACTTCTTCTTTTCATTCTTCTTTTCATTCTTCTCATTCTTCTTTTCATTCTTCTTTTCATTCTTCTTCTTCTTTTCATTCTTCTTTTCATTCTTCTCATTCTTCTTCTCATTCTTCTTTTCATTCTTCTTTTCATTCTTCTCATTCTTCTTTTCATTCTTCTTTTCATTCTTCTTCTTCTTCTTTTCATTCTTCTTTTCATTCTTCTTCTTCTTCTTCTTTTTCATTCTTCTTTTCATTCTTCTTCTTTTTTCATTCTTCTTCTTCTTCTTTTCATTCTTTTTTCTTCTTCTTTTCATTCTTCTTCTTCTTTTTCATTCTTCTTCATTCTTTCTTCTCATTCTTCTTCTTTTCATTCTTCTTCTTCTTCTTCTTTTCATTCTTCTTCTTCTTCTTTTCATTCTTCTTTTCATTCTTCTCATTCTTCTTTTCATTCTTTTCATTCTTCTTCTTTTCATTCTTCTTTTTTCATTCTTTCTTCTTCTTCTTCTTTCTTCATTCTTCTTCTTCTTCTCATTTTTCTTTTCATCTTCTTCTTCTTCTTTTCATTCTTCTTCTTCTTCTTTTTTTCATTCTTCTTCTTCTTTTCATTCTTCTCATTCTTCTTCTTCATTCTTCTTCTTCTTCTTTTCATTCTTCTTCTTCTTCTTTTCATTTCTTCTTCTTCTTCTTTTCTTCTTCTTTTCATTCTTCTTCTTCTTCTTCTTTTCATTCTTCTTCTTCTTCTTTTCATTCTTCTTTTCATTCTTCTTCTTCTTTTTCATTCTTCTCATTCTTCTTTTTCATTCTTCTTCTTCTTCTTTTCATTCTTCTTCTTCTTCTTCTCATTCTTCTTTTCATTCTTCTTCTTCTTCTTTTCATTCTTCTTCTTCTTTTCATTCTTCTTCTTCTTTTCATTCTTTTCTCTTCTTCATTTTCATTCTTCTTCTTCTTCTTTTCATTCTTCTTTTCATTCTTCTTCTTCTTTTCATTCTTCTTCTTCTTTTCATTCTTCTTTTCATTCTTCTTTTCATTCTTCTTCTCATTCTTCTTTTCATTTTCTTCTTTTTCATTCTTCTTTTCATTCTTCTCATTCTTCTTTTCATTCTTCTTCTTCTTTTCATTCTTCTTTTCATTCTTCTTCTTCTTCTTTTCATTCTTCTTCTTCTTCTTCTTCTTTTTTCTTTTCATTCTTCTCATTCTTCTTTTCATTCTTCTTCTTTCATTCATTCTTCTTTTTTCTTCTTCTTCTTCTTTTCATTCTTCTTTTCATTCTTCTCATTCTTCTTTTTTCATTCTTCTCATTCTTCTTTTCATTCTTCTTCTTCTTTCATTCTTCTTTTCTTCTTTTCATTCTTCTTTTTCATTCTTCTTTTCATTCTTCTTCTTCTTCTTTTCATTCTTCTTCTTCTTTTCATTCTTCTTTTCATTCTTCTTCTTCTTCTTTTCATTCTTCTCATTCTTCTTTTCATTCTTCTTCTTCTTCTTTTCATTCTTCTTTTCTTCTTTTCATTCTTCTTTCTTCTTCTTCTTTTCATTCTTCTTTTCATTCTTCTTCTTCTTCTTTTCTTCTTCTTCTTCTTCTTCTGGCAACTCCACCACGCAGCTCATTTTTGTTCCAGTATTACTGTATTTTGCTCCTTCAAAATCCTGAAACTTTCTTTTTGGCAGGTGTACAGACTCAGGTACTCAGTGCAGGAATGGTGGGAATCCCTCACAATGGACACAGCAGGTGTACATACAGACCCAGGAATTCAACACAGGGACAGTGGGAACCCCTCATAATGGGCACAGCAGGTGTGCATACCCAGAACCTCAGCACAGGGATGGTAGAAACCCCTCATAATGGGAACAGCAGGTGTACAGACCCAGGAATTTAGCACAGGGATGGTGGGAACTCCTCCTAAATGGGGCAGAGCAGGTGTACAGACCCAGGAACTCAGCACAGGGATGGTGGGAACTTCTCATAATGGGCGCAGCAGGTGTGCAGACCTGGAACCTCAGCACAGGGATGGTGGGAACCCCTCATAATGGGCACAGCAGGTGTGCATACCCAGAACCTCAGCACAGGGATGGTGGGAACCCCTAGTAATGGGCGCAGCAGGTGTGCAGACCTGGGACCTCAGCACAGGGATGGTAGAAACCCCTCATAATGGGAACAGCAGGTGTACAGACCCAGAAATTTAGCACAGGGATGGTGGGAACTCCTCCTAATGGGCAGAGCAGGTGTACAGACCCAGGAACTCAGCACAGGGATGGTGGGAACTTCTCATAATGGGCGCAGCAGGTGTGCAGACCTGGAACCTCAGCACAGGGATGGTGGGAACCCCTCATAATGGGCACAGCAGGTGTGCATACCCAGAACCTCAGCACAGGGATGGTGGGAACCCCTAGTAATGGGCGCAGCAGGTGTGCAGACCTGGGACCCTCAGCACAGGGATGGTAGAAACCCCTCATAATGGGAACAGCAGGTGTACAGACCCAGGAATTTAGCACAGGGATGGTGGGAACTCCTCCTAATGGGCAGAGCAGGTGTACAGACCCAGGAACTCAGCACAGGGATGGTGGGAACTTCTCATAATGGGCGCAGCAGGTGTGCATACCCAGAACCTCAGCACAGGGATGGTGGGAACCCCTCATAATGGGCACAGCAGGTGTTAGGGGGTTTAACTCTCCAGCATCCATTAGAGACTGATATAGTAATATAGTTCATTCTTCTTTTCATTCTTCTTTTCATTCTTCTTCTTCTTCTTTTCATTCTTCTTCTTCTTTTCATTCTTTCTTTTCATTCTTCTTCTTCTTTTCATTCTTCTCTTCTTTTCATTCTTCTTTTCATTCTTCTTCTTCTTTTCATTCTTTTCATTCTTCTTCTCATTCTTCTTCTCATTCTTCTTCTCATTCTTCTTTTCATTCTTCTTCTCCTTCTTCTCATTCTTCTTTTCATTCTTCTTCTCCTTCTTCTCATTCTTCTTCTCATTCTTCTTTTCATTCTTCTTCTCATTCTTCTCTTCTTTTCATTCTTCTTCTTCTTCTTTTTCTTCTTCTTCTTTTCATTCTTCTCATTCTTCTTTTCATTCTTCTTCTTTTCATTCTTCTTTTCATTCTTCTTCTTCTTTTCATTCTTCTTTTCATTCTTCTTTTCATTTCTTCTTCTTCTTCTTTTCATTCTTCTTCTTCTTTTCATTCTTCTTCTTCTTCTTCTTTTCATTCTTCTTCTTCTTTTCATTCTTCTCATTCTTCTTTTCATTCTTCTTCTTCTTCTTTTCATTCTTCTTCTTCTTCTTCTTCTTTTCATTCTTCTTCTTCTTTTCATTCTTCTTCTTCTTCTTTTCATTCTTCTTCTTCTTTTCATTCTTCTTCTTCTTCTTCTTCTTCGTCGTGCCCCGTGACTGCCCAAATGAGTGAAGTGTGCGGTGATTCTAAGATCGACGGCACTCATCTGCATGTCATACTGACTGACAGTATTATTTCTCTTCCCCAGCAGACTCCAAGGGCATTTAAATTAAAGGTACAGTGTTCTGCACTAATATAAAGGCTCTCTGAAGCCTAGAAACCCTTTTAATTAGTTAAATTCGCAGCGAATAAATTCGCATCGAATCGAATTTCTCCCGCAAATTCGGCGAATCAGCCGAATCGAATTTTTGAATAATTCGCTCATCTCTAATTATATTATCAAGTGATTCAGAGAATCTGGGGAATCTCTGTGCGCAAGGGACAAACACAATATTGGATGGTGATCTTTGGGCCCTCACACAGCACTGCATGAAAAGCAGGCATGATTCTGTGATGGACATCACCACATGGGCTTGGGAATACTTCCAAAAATCACTGTCTGTAAACACAGTTCTCCGTGCCATCCAAAAATACAAGGTCAAGCTCTATCATAGAAAGAAGAAGCCAAATCTGAACAAGTCCAGAAACACCACCATCTTCTCTGGGCCAAAGCTCATTCAAAATGGTCTGTTGCAAAGTGGGAAACTGTTCTGTGGTCAGACAAATTGAAATTTGATCTTCATTTTGGCATCCATGGGCGCCATATCCTCTGAAGTAAAGAGGATAGACACCTTCCGGGTTGTTATCAGCGCTCAGTTCAAAAGCTTGCATCTCTGAAGGTATTGGGGGGCATTAGTGTGTATGGAAAGGGCAGCTTGCATACCTGGAAAGGCACCATCAATGCTGAAAGATTTATCCAGGTTTTAGAGCAGCATATGCTCCCATCCAGATGATGTCTTCTTCAGGGAATACCTTGCATATTTCATCAGGACAACGCTAAGCTGCATACTGTATCTATGACAACAGCATGACGTCGTTGTAGAAGACTCCAGGTGCTTAACTGGCCTGACTGCAGTCCAGACCTTTCACCAACTGAAAATGTTTGGCGTATCTTGAAATGAAAAATATGACACAGAAGACCCAGGACTGTTGAGCAGTTAGAATCCTATATCAGGCAAGAATGGGACAACATTCCTCTCCCGAAGCTCCAAATTCCAAGATGTTTACGGAGTGTTTTTAAAAGAAGAGGGGAAGCTACACCATGCTAAACACAGCCCTGTCCCAACTTTTTTGAGATGAGTTGCTGCCATCAATTTCAAAATGACCTTTTTTTTCTTAAAAATGGTCCATTTTCTCAGTTTAAACATTTGATATGTTTGCTATTTTCTATTGTGAAGTTCAGGTTTATGAGATTTGCAAAGCAATGCATTCTGTTTTTATGTAGATCTTAAACAGCTCCCCAACATTTTTTGAATTGGGGTTGTAATCAAAACTCCAGCAGAACTGAACGCTCGGCCCACCCAACAGATGGAAAGAGCTTTGTCATGTAAATTGCATGCTGGGAAATGGTCTTTAAAGGGTTCAATTTTCCTGGGTATATGACCAACTTATCCGAGAATTTCCAAATTCATTTTTCATATTCCATATTTTTCATATTCTACTCAATGAGCCCTTTGACATGCCGTTGTTCACTGGCGTTGTAAAATAACATGTTAAGATGGAAGCGGGATTAAGGGAACAAACTGCTAAATGGTTCATTCATGGTTCAGTTTTTGGTGGAGGCTAGAAAATGAAATCATTTGACCATTTTTTGTATCTCTTGGAAACTCTATTGGTGAAATCTCTGTACATGGATTCTTGGGTCTACACACTACTTTATGTTGAGAAGAAGGCAACATGAGGATCTAGAACATGTACAGTTGCAAGAAAAAGTATGTGAACCCCTTGGGATTATATGGAGTTTTGCATGAATTGGGCATAAAATGTGCTCTGAACGTCATCTAAGTCACAACAATATAAGAACACAGTCTGCTGAACATAATACAACACAAACATTAGATGTAGCCATGGTTTAATTGCACATAACATGTAAACATGCACAGTGCAGAGAGGAAAAAGTATGTGAACCTTTGGACTTAATAACTGGTTGACCCTCCTTTGGCAGCAATAACCTCAACCAAACGTTTCCTGTATTGCAGATCAGACCTGCACAACGATCTGGAGTCATTTTGGACCACTCCTCGTCACAAAACTGTTTCAGTGTAGCAATATTCTTGGGATGTCTGGTGTGAATCGCTCTCTTAAGGTCATGCCACAGCATTTCAATCGGGTTGAGGTCAGGACTCTGACTGGGCCACTCCAGAAGGCGTATTCTGTGCTGTTGCAGCCATTGTTTTGTTGAATTACTTGTATGCTTTGGGTCATTGTCCTGTTGCATCACCCATCCTCTGCGGAGCTTCAGTTGGCGGACAGATGGTCGTACGTTTTCCTGCAAAATGTCTTGATAAACTCTGGAATTCATTTTCCCTTCAATGACAACAATCCGTCCAGGCCCTGAGGCAGCAAAGCAGCCCCAAACCATGATGCTCCCTCCGCCATGTTTCACAGTGGGGATGAGGTTTTGATGTTGGTGTGCTGTGCCTTTTTTTCTCCACACATAGTGTTGTGTGTTCTCCCCCCAACAACTCAATCTTGGTTTCATCTGTCCACAGTATATTTTGCCAGTAGTGCTGTGGAACATCCAGGTGCTCTTTTGCAAACTTCAAACGTGCTGCAATCTTCTTTTTGGACAGCAATGACTTCCTCCGTGGTGTCCTCCCATGTGCTCCATTCTTGTTTAATGTTTTCCTTATTGTTGATGTGTCAACAAAAATGTTAGCATGTGCCAGAGATTTCTGTAGGTCTTTAGCTGACACTCTGGGATTCTTCTTTACCTCATGCAGCATTCTGCGCTGTGCTCTTGCAGTCATTTTTACAGGACGACCACGCCTAGGGAGAGTAGCAACAGTGCTAAACTTTCTCCATTTGTAGATAGTCTGTCTTACCGTGGACACATGAACATCAAGGCTTTTGGAGATACTTTTGTAACTCTTTCCAGCTTCATGCAAGTCAACAATTCTTGATCGTAGGTCTTCTGAGAGCTCTTTTCTGCGAGGCATGGTTCACATCAGACAGTACTTCTTGAAACCAGTAAACCCAAAACAGGTGTGTGTTTTTTAAGGGCAGGACAGCTGTCAGCAACACATCCAATATCATCACACTGATTGGAGTCAAGGTTGGCTCACTCCTGGCTCCAATTAGCTCTGGGAGAAGTCATTAAGCTAGGGCCTCACATACTTTTTCCTCCCTGCACTGTGAATGTTTACATGTTATGTGCAATTAAACCATGGCAACATCTAATGTTTGTGTAGTATTATGTTCAGCAGACTGTGTTCTTCTATTGTTGTGACTTAGATGACGTTCAGAGCACATTTTATGCCCAGTTCATGCAAAACTCCACGTAATCCCAAGGGGTTCACATACGTTTTCTTGCAACTGTATAGGTGGGTGAGATCACTCAAAACTCTCAGGTGATTGGAAAATAAAATTGGGAATTATGACAGGAAGATCTCGAAACTAGAGTATTCAAGTTATATAACAAGCCAAGGGCTAACTAAGCCCCCTTGGCTCCACCCTTATAAGGAAAATAGCACTTTTGGGTGAGCCATTTCTTTTCTCCACATGCTTACATTGTCATATCAGTAAGGCAGTGAGGCAACTAGATGTGTAAGATCCTTATTCCAGACTCCCATGAATCGAGGATGGAGAAGGTGGGTTGAGGACTTTACCTGTGCCACAAAAATAAC
Organism: Staurois parvus; assembly: GCA_951230385.1. Lineage (NCBI taxonomy): Eukaryota > Metazoa > Chordata > Amphibia > Anura > Ranidae > Staurois > Staurois parvus. The sequence goes on along the minus strand of CATNWA010000073.1, from coordinate 32,835 downwards.
CTATAACCATTTATTAAAAATTCACTTTATTGTATAATTAAAACATGATTAAAATCACAAGTAATATAGTTGCCATCTCTAATTTTCTGCAACAGGTGCAAGTTTATAATTCCAGATTAATTTGGTGGATCAACACGTCTCAAAATGGTCTAGCTTTCTCAACAAGAAGCAAGACCAAGGGAGAGAAGATTTATCGGAGTCTGGAGAAAGGATTGTTACGGGATGGTGCCACTCAAGATAAATATAGAAAGTAATTTCTAGGGCAGTTAGATGCTCCCAGACTTAGGAGGTTGAACAGACCTGATCTGACTGATGTCCATTGACTGAATGAACATCGGCCACCTACATGTGCCTGTTAAACCCATTGCAGAGGGGAAAATGGAGAAAAATGGGCAGAGCCCCGCGATGTTCAATTATCGTAAGAGGGAAAATAGCACAACATCTTCAAGCTTGTCTCCCTGAGAAGGAGGGTCAAAATTGCTACCACAGATATTTAAATGGTTATCTGATCTATCAAAAAATGATCTGATTGGGCAGTAGCCATCTCATGTCTGTGCCCAGCTTTATCTCAGTTGAAACAACATAGATTGGTCCAAAATTCTAGAAGGTTGATCAGTTATTCCCCAAAGAACTACAGGTGTCTCTTGGTACCCAAAGATTGTTATCTCATGTGTGTGGGTATATTTACAGCCTTCTCTGTGTCCACATTCATTTTGATGATCAACAAGTTTAGCTAGATGAGAGTTTGCACTGCTTTAGAATGTGGGTTGGAGAAGGGGGTCTCAAAACGTTTTAAACAAAGGGCCAGTTTTACTGTCCTTCAGACTTTAGGGGGTCGGACTGTGTTGCTAGTGGGAATAATCAATGCCCTATCATTGGTTTTAGTGGAAGAAATAGTGCCCTATTATTGGTGTCAATGGGAGGAATGGTACCCCATCATTGGTGTCAGTTGTGTATAGAATAGAGCCCCAAGGGCCAAATAGTGGCAAGCAGGTGCCCCAGGGCCGCAGTTTGGAGATCACTGTTAGAGAATTCTCAGTTGCATGCATCTGGTTAAATATGGGACAGAACCTTTCCTCCATCACAAAATGGAGCATTGAATTCTCATTTAAGTGCTAGTTGCCTGTTTTTCATGCGGACTCTCTGGCTTCAAATATTTTAAGCCGACAACATGGAACAACTAGAAAAGCTACAATTTCTGGGGAAATTGTGTGAAGTGTTCTTGCCTCCACCAGTAGTCTACAACTGGAGTGGGCGGAGTAACTGGGTGGAGTGGCTTGTCACTCTGCTGCCTGCTCACACACACCTGGGTTCCTATGGCAACTCACTCTACAGCAAGGGCAGAGAAGAGCGGTTAAAAACAAACTGCTCCAACTTGCTCACTTCACTGGTGGTTTCCATCTTCAAACGGATGTAGTTTAAAAATTATAAATCCTACACCGAAGAGCTTTATATTGTGAGAATCACAAGACCCAGACCTACATTTTGATGCATAGTATGTCTCTGAAATATTAAAAATGAAGGCACAGTCGCAGTTTAGAAATTAACTGAAAATTCTTCCTGCGCCAAAGAAACTACTACAGGATCTACCCTGCTGCTGTGCAATGTGATAAAACACAAAAAATAACAATTATAAATAAACAGCGCAAACATAGATCTCTAAATATAATCAATCTATAAAGTGCATAATAATACTAAATATATCATGAATAATATTAATAGTGAAAGTCCATCATAATAATAAACACCAAAAAGTTTGTGAAGCATAAAAAATTCGTGTGAAGATAAGAAATCCACAAATTCTTCGGATACAAAGAAAACTTCCACCTTCCACCCGTGCAAACCAACATCAATTACACTCACCAGATTTTTGGTGAATGAAACGCCTTTTTAGGGATTTAAAGGGATCCTAAGCCCTCTTTCGTATCCACTCTATAGGATTCCTCACCATCAGAATAGGCTCCACCATGCAACCAGGGAGAAAAAAATCTCAAATAGTATGATATTGCTAATTGCTACTATTAATAAAATCAAAGATTAAGGCCACTCACATTTCAACCACTTTAAAAAAGGAACATTTATTGAAACAACCTCTTCCAGATGGAAAATGAGTGATATACAGCCTCCTCAGGAATCTCGCATCACAGCTCCAGGGTACAGCAGAAGCTCCACAGAGAAACCCATGCACAGATCCCAAAAGATGGCCGCTGGAACGCACCACTCAGCGTGCGTTCCACTCACCGGAAGTGACGGCAGACGTACGGGGTATAGACCGGAAATGCGTCAACGCGTTTCGCCCCTCCCATCGGGTGTTCTCAAGACGTCTTCTGCTGTACCCTGGAGCTGTGATGCGAGATTCCTGAGGAGGCTGTATATCGCTCATTTTCCATCTGGAAGAGGTTGTTTCAATAAATGTGCCTTTTTAAAGTGGTTGAAATGTGAGTGGCCTTAATCTTTGATTTTATTAATAGTAGCAATTAGCAATATCATACTATTTGAGATTTTTTTCTCCCTGGTTGAATGGTGGAGCCTATTCTGATGGTGAGGAATCCTATAGAGTGGATACGAAAGAGGGCTTAGGATCCCTTTAAATCCCTAAAAGGCGTTTCATTCACCAAAAATCTGGTGAGTGTAATTGATGTTGGTTTGCACGGGTGGAAGGTGGTAGTTTTCTTTGTATCTGAAGAATTTTTGGATTTCTTATCTTCACACAAATTTTTTATGCTTCACGAAATTTTTGGTGTTTATTATTATGATGGACTTTCACTTTTAATATTATTTATGATATATTTAGTATTATTATGCATTTTATAGATTGATTATATTTAGAGATCTATGTTTGCGCTGTTTATTTATAATTCCAGTTTAGAAATTGCCCTTCAAATTTGAGGTGGCTAGAGTGGAGTTTCAATGAATGTCAATGAGTTGCAAACAAATGGTGATATTGTGAAAACTATCAGGACTATGGCTTAGCCGTTTAATGGCAGCAGGGATAGCTGAACGTTTATATAAGATTTGTGTAGGTGGGCTTGAAAATGAGGGAGTGATGGCAGTTTAGAAATCATGTCCTGATTTTTCAGCTCCCACTCTAGTTTTGAACATTCCGCCATTCATTCCTATGGGACCAATTTCACCACAAAAACGCTGATATTTCGTGAACCATTCGGCGAAACGTTCCACAAAGTAATAGCACACCAATCGGGAACAATCCGCACGTTTCGGTATATTACTGTCTATGTAGTGTAAAATCTGTGGGAGGAGTTAGGGTGGTAAATGTGGCTATAATAATAAGAATATATACAGTTGCAAGAAAAAGTATGTGAACCCCTTGGGATTACGTGGAGTTTTGCATGAATTGGGCATAAAATGTGCTCTGAACGTCATCTAAGTCACAACAATAGAAGAACACAGTCTGCTGAACATAATACTACACAAACATTAGATGTTGCCATGGTTTAATTGCACATAACATGTAAACATTCACAGTGCAGGGAGAAAAAAGTATGTGAGGCCCTAGCTTAATGACTTCTCCCAGAGCTAATTGGAGCCAGGAGTGAGCCAACCTTGACTCCAATCAGTGTGATGATATTGGATGTGTTGCTGACACCTGTTTTGGGTTTACTGGTTTCAAGAAGCACTGTCTGATGTGAACCATGCCTCGCAGAAAAGAGCTCTCAGAAGACCTACGATCAAGACTTGTTGACTTGCATGACGCTGGAAAGGGTTACAAAAGTATCTCCAAAAGCCTTGATGTTCATGTGTCCACGGTAAGACAGACTGTCTACAAATGGAGAAAGTTTAGCACTGTTGCTACTCTCCCTAGGCGTGGTCGTCCTGTAAAAATGACTGCAAGAGCACAGCGCAGAATGCTGCATGAGGTAAAGAAGAATCCCAGAGTGTCAGCTAAAGACCTACAGAAATCTCTGGCACATGCTAACATTTTTGTTGACACATCTACAATAAGGAAAACATTAAACAAGAATGGAGTACATGGGAGGACACCACGGAGGAAGCCTTTGCTGTCCAAAAAGAATATTGCAGCACGTTTGAAGTTTGCAAAAGAGCACCTGGATGTTCCACAGCACTACTGGCAAAATATACTGTGGACAGATGAAACCAAGATTGAGTTGTTTGGGAAGAACACACAACACTATGTGTGGAGGAAAAAAGGCCCAGCACACCAACATCAAAACCTCATCCCCACTGTGAAACATGGCGGAGGGAGCATCATGGTTTGGGGCTGCTTTGCTGCCTCAGGGCCTGGACAGATTGTTGTCATTGATGGGAAAATGAATTCCAGAGTTCATCAAGACATTTTGCAGGAAAACGTACGACCATCTGTCCGCCAACTGAAGCTCCGCAGAGGATGGGTGATGCAACAGGACAATGACCCAAAGCATACAAGTCATTCAACAAAACAATGGCTGCAACAGCACAGAATACGCCTTCTGGAGTGGCCCAGTCAGAGTCCTGACCTCAACCCCATTGAAATGCTGTGGCATGACCTTAAGAGAGTGATTCACACCAGACATCCCAAGAATATTGCTACACTGAAACAGTTTTGTGAAGAGGAGTGGTCCAAAATGACTCCAGATCGTTGTGCAGGCCTGATCTGCAACTACAGGAGACGTTTGGTTGAGGTTATTGCTGCCAAAGGAGGGTCAACCAGTTATTAAGTCCAAAGGTTCACATACTTTTTCCTCCCTGCACTGTGAATGTTTACATGTTATGTGCAATGAAACCATGGCAACATCTAATGTTTGTGTAGTATTATGTTCAGCAGACTGTGTTCTTCTATTGTTGTGACTTAGATGACGTTCAGAGCACATTTTATGCCCAATTCATGCAAAACCCCACATAATCCCAAGGGGTTCACATACTTTTTCTTGCAACTGTATGTGAGATAACAGTAAGTGGTCCCCATGCAACAACACTTCATAAAATAGATAAGGAATTCTCTGACTTTACTCCGACTTTCCTGATCTTCATTTTTGTTCAAAATTAGCATTCTCAGAAGAAGGTCAGCAATGGCCACCCATGTTTTATTCAAGAAAGATTTCCTATTTTATTGGAAGGAATAATCCTGCTCCAGTCCTGACCTCTGCTGAACTGATATGATGGATCTGCATTTCATTTTCAGTGACTGAACCACATCGGGGAAAATATACTGGCCTGGACAATTTTCTAGCTGCATACAGATACACAATTTGTCATGAATTCTTTAATATAGCCGAATGAGAGTCAAAGAAAATTGCAAAACAGTATGGCTGTCTAATAAAAACCGGAGGAACAGAAAATCACGGATGTAGCCCATGGTCACCAATCACATCTTATCCTATATTTTCTCATCTGTACTTTGAATATGGAACATACATTCTGATTGGCTGCTACCTGCAAAAGCTCCAATTTACTTTACTCCAGCTTTATGAATGATAAAACAACACCTGGGTGTTAATGGACAGACATACAGAAAATCTGTAATATATCAAATTTCTTAAACAAATAAGAAAGCAGTAAATGACATCTCTTATCATCATACATAATACTCGTATACAGTACATGGACATATGCAGGGGCGGACTGACCATTTGGAAACTCGGGCACTGCCCGAGGGCCCAGGGTCAGTAGGGGGCCCCATGAGATGCCCCTGGTACCTTTTTCATAGGCTTTTTTGGGTGTGGGCGAGGACACATGGGGCCCCATGATCCCCTATTGCCTGGGGGCCCCATGAGTTGTCAGTCCACCCCTGGACATATGGCTATCCAATACAGACATTTAAATGATTGTTTTGATAAAATCGTGCAACATCCATATTTCACCTGCTTTCCTTATCTTTTTGCGACACAACATAATTGGAATATCGTCTCGACACATGAGATACCGTTAACAATGGATTATGGAAGCAGAAAGTTATAGAAGGAAGGAGATATCAGGATAGGCAATGAGGCCGAGATGTACGAAGTAGGACATTTTTGGAGGATCAGTGAATTATAGAACAAACATGAAGAAGGCCAGTCTACCAAAAGTGATATTTCAATTGCAGATGTAAACTAGAGTATAGAGTTACCTACTTCTTGGGGACTCCAATGGTGAGTCCTTTCCACTAGAGTGTTTCTGAATGCTTTGGTGTTTTTGGATGTTCCAGACCCCATGTTGCATACTCTATAATATGAAATAGATTAAAAACCCAACAGGGATTGTGAAAGGTTTATAAACATATAAGTGGAGTGTTAAGATGGATTGAAAATGATACAATGAGAGGCATCATCCTCAGAGGAATAAACAACATACCAAAAAGACTGAATGAGGCTTTGATTATGCCTCCAATAGTGACAAACAAAAATCATTACAATGTATACAAAATTTTATTACATAGCCCCCCCAAAAAAACCAAACATAGGGCCAGGGGCGGACTGACAACTCATGGGGCCCCCGGGCAATAGGGATCATGGGGCCCCTGTGTCCTTGCCCAAACTCAAAAAAGCCTATGAAAAAGGTACCAGGGGCATCTCATGGGCCCCCCTACTGACCCCAGGCCCTCGGGCAATGCCCGAGTTTTCACATGGTCAGTCCGCCCCTGCATAGGGCATTTACAAGAAACACATTAAATACATTGAGAGCTGTGAAAATGTGGAATAGACTCCCTCAAGAGTTGGTTCTGGCCAACTCAGTGGATTGCTGTAGGAAAGTCCTGGATTCTTTCTTGGACAGGGGCGGACTGACAACTCATGGGGCCCCCGGGCAATAGGGGATCATGGGGCCCCTGTGTCCTTGCCCAAACTCAAAAAAGCCTATGAAAAAGGTACCAGGGGCATCTCATGGGGCCCCCTACTGACCCCGGGCCCTCGGGCAGTGCCCGAGTTTCCAAATGGTCAGTCCGCCTCTGTTCTTGGATACACAGAATATAACTGGGTATAACATTTATAGGTGACGTTGATCCAGGGAATATCCGATTGCCTCTCGGGGGATCAGGAAGGAATTTTTTTCCCTGCAGGAGCAAATTGGATCGTGCTTTGCTGGGTTTTTTTTTTGCCTTCCTCTGGATCAACTGTGGGTATAGGATAACTTTTTTTTTTTTTAATGGTTGAACTGGATGGACTTTTGTCTTTTTTTCACCCAGACTAACTATGTAACTATGTAACATTAAGTACATTATGTACAATTCAGTTTTCAGAACTGATTTTGAAGTTCATAGAGGTCCTAATGAAACGCGTAGACGAATGTATTGACCTCATTATGCCCTGTATCCGGTTTTTATGCTGTGTTGTACCTTAATGTGTGTTTCCTGTAAATTGTAAATATGGATTTTTTTAATAATGGAATTAGGTAATAAAGTTTTGAATACATTTTAATGATTTGTGGTTGTCACTACTGGAGGCATAATCAAAGTCCCAGTCAGTCTTTTTGGTATATGGATTCCAAAAAAACAAAAACAAAAACAAACATAGGGCATTTACAAGAAACACATTAAACACATTAAGTACAATACAGTTTTCAGAACAGATTTTGAAGTTCTTAGAGGTCCCAATGAAACGCGTAGATGAATATATTGACCTCATTATGCCCTGTATCCGGTTTTTTTTTTTTTATGCTGTATTGTACCTTAATGTGTGTTTCTTGTAAGTTGTAAAAATTGATTTTTTTTAATAATGGAATTAGGTAATAAAGTTTTGAATACGTTGTAATGATTTGTGGTTGTCACTACTGGAGGCATAATCAAAGTCCCATTCAGTCTTTTTGGTATATAGATTCCAAAAAAAACAAAACAAACAACAAGGTCATTTACAAGAAACACATGAAATACATTTAGTACATTAAATACATTAAGTACAATACAGTTTTCAGAACAGATTTTGAAGTTCTTCGAGGTCCTAATGAAACGCGTAGACAAATATATTGACCTCATTATGCCCTGTATCCGGTTTTTATGCTGTATTGTACCTTAATGTGTGTTTCTTGTCAATTCCCTATGGATTTTTGTTATGGAATTAGGTAATAAAGTTTTGAATACGTTTTAATGATTTGTGTTGTCACTACTGGAGGCATAATCAAAGTCCCAGTCAGTCTTTTTGGTATATGGATTCCAAAAAAAAAACAAAACAAAGGGCATTTACAAGAAACACATGAAATACATTAAGTACAATACAGTTTTCAGAACAGATTTTGAAGTTCTTCAAGGTCCTAATGAAACGCGTAGACAAATATATTGACCTCATTATGCTCTGTATCCGGTTTTTATGCTGTATTGTACCTTAATGTGTGTTTCTTGTAAGTTGTAAAAATTGATTTTTTTTTAATAATGGAATTAGGTAATAAAGTTTTGAATACGTTGTAATGATTTGTGGTTGTCACTACTGGAGGCATAATCAAAGTCCCATTCAGTCTTTTTGGTATATAGATTCCAAAAAAAACAAAACAAATAAAGGGCATTTACAAGAAACACATGAAATACATTTAGTACATTAAATACATTAAGTACAATACAGTTTTCAGAACAGATTTTGAAGTTCTTCGAGGTCCTAATGAAACGCGTAGACAAATATATTGACCTCATATGCCCTGTATCCATTTTTTATGCTGTATTGTACCTTAATGTGTGTTTCTTGTCAATTCCCTATGGATTTTTTTTATGGAATTAGGTAATAAAGTTTTGAATACAGTTTAATGATTTGTGGTTGTCACTACTGGAGGCATAATCAAAGTCACATTCAGTCTTTTTGGTATATGGAAAACTTCGACCACTGAAAGTGTAAGAGCGGAATCTCAATGCTGGTGTTCCTGACAAACATCTGCCAAACACTGAAATATCCATTAAGGAAGGACTGAACCTTGAATCTAAATATCTAGAGAGGGGGTAAAAAAGAGCACAGGGAACAAGACGGGTTTAGGTCAAACATGCAGCAATGAGAGAAGCGGCCTTTAATCTGAATTTTTGCTCCTTTGAAAGCCATATATAGACTGAGGTCCTTTCACGTGAGTATCCTTAGAAATTATGGTAAAGTATATCTTTAACTACACTAACCCCTATCCCAGCTGTCCACTTACCTCAGTAGGACACCTATGGTCTGCTCTTAATTCTCATCCTCTCTGGGCAACAATCCTCTTCATCTCTGGCTGTGTAATGAGACCTCAAACTTGAACAGGGCTGAACGTCAACACTAAAGACACTTGGAATATTGCCCTATGCAAGTCAATGAAGACTCACATCCAGTGGTAAAGAGGATTTCAGTCCGGAGAAGAAGAAGACAACAAGCAGGCTATAGCTGTCTTACTGAAGTGAGTAAGCAGTTAGGGTGGGAGCAAGCCGTAAGTGTTCTACTGAAGTAGATAGGCAGCTTGGGTGAAGTTTTTCAGTGTACATTAGTTTAAAAGGGCTTTTTTTAGTTGTCTTTATAAATCAATGTCCTGTGCTTTAACACCCTGGGCCTTAATTATCAGAAAAACTGTTTTTCTTAATTGTTCGTTCAGGGCAGTGGTGTCCGATGCGGCCCTTTACTTGCTTTTTATCACTATTCCTGATACTGACACCAACGATGAGGCACTATTTCTCTCACTGATATCAAGTATGAGGCACTATTCTTCCCACTGTCACCAAGGTTGGGGCACTATTCGTCCCACTGTCACCAAGGTTGGGGCACTATTCTTCCCACTGTCACCAATGATGGGGCACTATTCCTCCCACTGATACCAATGATGGGGCACTATTCTTCCCACTGTCACCAAGGTTGGGGCACTATTCGTCCCACTGTCACCAAGATTGGGGCACTATTCTTCCCACTGTCACCAATGATGGGGCACTATTCCTCCCACTGATACCAATGATGGGGCACTATTCCTCCCACTGATACCAATGATGGGGCACTATTCCTTCCCACTGATCACCAAGGTTGGGGCACTATTCCTCCCACTGATACCAATCACTATTCCCCCACTGATACCAATGATGGGGCACTATTCTTCCCACTGTCACCAAGGTTGGGGCACTATTCCTCCCACTGTCACCAAGGTTGGGGCACTATTCCTCCCACTGTCACCAAGGTTGGGGCACTATTCCTCCCACTGACACCAATGTTGGAGCACTATTCCTCCCATTGACATCTTGATTGGGCACTATCCCTCCCAATAATACCAATGATAGGGCTCTATTCATTCCACTGGTACCAACCATGGGTCACTATTCTTTCCACTCACATCAATGATGGGGCAATATTCCTCCCACTCATAAGATATAGTGCAGCGCTAAAATTTATATACAAAATAGTTCAATGAGTCTTCATATAGATCTTATACAGAACCATGAAAAGCTCTCTTTCCTGGAATGCATTGATGGCAGGAACTGTATAGAAAAAATGCGCACTCACCGACCGCGCATTAATGATGCGCATATATGTGACCATCAATCCAGGTAACCAGCAAACAAACGTTACATCCCTCCGGTGAATCATCAGCCTTGGGTGAAGTAATATACAGCATAACTCAGAGATCCCCTTTAACCAGTGAATGGACAGCCTAGATGAATGGGCTCCCTCTTCTGGATATAAGATGAGCTGGGAAACAACTGCTGTGGATCTGAAACCCTCAATAGAGGGTCAAAACAAAGAGGGAGTGCCAATAGTGTAGTAGGTTCAAGCTATGTATTGGTCACATGCAATAAAATCCATGGGTACAAGTACAAATAACTGCCAGATATTAGTAAAGGAAGTAATAATGTACTGACCCAGTAAGAAAAATGTCCGCCGGACCTCCTCGTGGTCGCGGCGCTGTATGACGTCACACGTGCTGTCGGCTCCTCCTACATTATTACTTCCTTTATTAATATCTGGCAGTTATTTGTACTTGTACCCATGGATTTTATTGCATGTGACCAATAAATAGCTTGAACCTACTACACTATTGGCACTCCCTCTTTGTTTTGACCCTCTATTGAGGGTTTCAGATCCACAGCAGTTGTTTCCCAGCTCATCTTATATCCAGAAGAGGGAGCCCATTCATCTAGGCTGTCCATTCACTGGTTAAAGGGGATCTCTGAGTTCTGCTGTATATTACTTCACCAAAGGCTGATGATTCACCCGAGGGATGTACCGTTTGTTTGCTGGTTACCTGGATTGATGGTCACATATATGCGCATCCTTAATGCGCGGTCGGTGAGTGCGCATTTTTTCTATACAGTTCCTGCCATCAATGCATTCCAGGAAAGAGAGCTTTTCATGGTTCTGTATAAGATCTATATGAAGACTCATTGAACTATTTTGTATATAAATTTTAGCGCTGCACTATATCTTATGATTTATTATGTGAGGTCTTTGTGATTCCTTTGAGTGTTCTAGCAGCTGATTACATGAGCGCTCGCTTTTCTTTATATCAATATTCCTCCCACTGACACCAATGATGGGGCGTTATTCCTCCCACTGATACCAATGATCAAGCACTATCCCTCCCATTAATACCAATAATGAGGCACCATTCCTCCCACTAACACCAACCATGGGGCACTATTCCTCCCACTGACAGCAATGATGGCGCACTATCCCTTCCACTGACATCTATGATCGGGCCCTATCCCTCCCACTGATACCAATGATGGGGTACCATTCCATCCACTAACACCAAACATGGGGCACTATTTTTCCCACTTACCTCAATGATGGGCATTATTCCCCCACTGACACCAATGATCGAGCACTATCCCTTCCACTCACACCACTAATGGGGCACCATTCCTTCCACTGATACCAAACATGGGGCACTATTTTTCCCACTCACATCAATGATGGGCAATTGGGCATTATTCCCCCACTGACACCAATGATCGAGCACTATCCCATCCACTCATACTAATATGGGGCACCATTCCCTCCACTGACACCAGCCATGGGGCACTATTCCTCCCACTGATACCAATAATCAGGCCCTATCCCTCCCACTGATGCCAATGATGATGCACTATCCCTTCCACTGACACCAGCTATGGAGCAATATCCCTCCCACTGGCACCAAAGATGGGGTACAATTCCACCCCCTAATACGAAAGATAGCACATTGTTACCGCCCACTAGCCACAGTCCAGCCCTTCTAAAATCTGAAGGACAGCACACAGGCCCTTTGTTTAGAAATTAGGGGAGACCCCTGATTTAGGGACACAAGGTAAGAAGGATTCTGAGAACATCTGGGGTATATTGCCACCTACAAGAGACTTGCATACTGGCGAACTAAAGCTGTTATTCAGCCAATATAATCCCTTCCAATTCCATTATGCTTTAGTTTTTTTTTTTTCTAGTGTCCTAGGAGAACAGGCAGAGAAAAAACAAAGTAGTTTAAGTCTACCTTTAACCCCCTTTTATAAGAATATGTTATCTTCAGTCAAGATTCTTCATTCAGTGCAGTGCCAAGGGCTCTTCTCGTGGCTTTCTCCAGACACCCAATGTACTGTGTTAGTTAGCTGCAGAACGCTTTATAGGTCTAGGGCCGTGATACACCTCCTGGTATAGTCCTGTCCCTAAAGACTTCTTTGCAAGAATGCCCACCTGAGGGCAAATATCATCTGGAATGTGAACTGTTTCATTGGGTCCTGTATGGACAGGCTCCAGTACCTTGTAGCTCTGTCTGTTGTCACAGGGTTCTCTTCAGACCACCAATGCTATGCTTCCCCCCACCCTTCTTTTGGGAGCCTTGCACGTGTCATGTGTCTCCAGGTTTATCTTCCTCAAGGGTTAACACTTAGAAATTTGTGTTGTGTCACTTTGTGTGACACAAGAACTGGAGTGAAACAGAGCTGCAACAGTTTTCCAATGTATTGCACGCTCTGGTGTGTACTACTTGGTCTTCTGTTATATCCTTTATGGGCTTCCCTCATGGAGACTCTGTGCTGTGACACATGTATGTATTCCAAGCACTTTATGGGACCATGGCTGCAGGACTTTTTCATGCGTCATGCACCCTTTATATTTCTCCTGTGTGCCCATGATTTGTGTGCACATGCGCCCAATCTCCTGGGTCACCAGTTACTGCTTGGTGCACACTTCTCTGCTTCTCCTGTTCTCAGAATGAGGCGAATCACCACCAATTCCTCATATGAGACAGGGTCAGTCCTTCTTGCTGCTGCGTACAGTGCCTTAGTAACAGACAGCCACCATATACCCTCTCCTGCCTTAGCAGCTGAATAGTAAGCACACCCTGTTGGGAACCTTCCTTTCCATATTAGCAGTATGGTGGATCAGAGGTGCAAGAGAAGCAGTCCTGCAGGCCTTCCCATGGACCAGATTCTGACAGCCTGGATCACTGTTGCCTAAATTCACCTGCTTCACTGGCACCATCCAATGTGGCTTCCTCCTTTGCATTACATGGGAAGGAATTTTCTGTGATTATATCAGATTTTATGTATAAAATCTCTACCATGATAGCTGACCCAGTATGCAGGGGTTACAGGCTTTCTTCTTCACCTTCTCCTCTGGACTATGTCTCTGGCATGCTTCTAGCTACAGTTGCTTCTGCATACACAGTTGAGGATGATGAGGAGTGTTATCTGTCCTTTTTGGATGATTTGGCCCTGACAGGCCCAGCCTTGCAACCTGTTATTGCTGTCATGTCCATTTACCAAAACTTGAGGGATGGTCCAAGAATATAACTAAGGCACCTGGGTCAATTCTAACTGATCCTCTTGTTTTAAAACAATTAGAGCTCATGCCTATTGCAGTACACTAATGTGGTAATGGGCTTGTGGATACTGCATGCTTCATATCGAGAATTAATCTTCTGTCTGCGTAGAGGAGTTATTGACAAAAATGTTGAACAGTGCAAAAAGTGCCTACTTTGTTAGCCTTTTGATTGAGAACATCTTTTTTGGTGCCTCCCTGGACAACATTATCAACGATACCAGTGGAATAAAGTGCACCCTTTTGCTTCAGTAAAAGAAACCAGACCTCTGCGTCCATGTCAAGGTCTGGGAACTCCATCACAAACCTTGGATTCCAAAATCTTCCAAGCCCTCAAGCAAGTCTTCCTCACAATGAGGAGACAGGGACACTTCTCAAAATGGGGGGACATCTGTTAGCCTTTGTGGCCACCTGGAATGAAAGTATCTCTGATGCATAGATAAAGTACGTTGTTACCAGGGGCTAGAACCTGCCAATATCTGCATTGACTAACAGACCTGCTCTGGTACAACTCCTTTCTCATTGAGCCATTGCCATTGTTCCAGAATGGGAAAGGTGTCAAAGTTTTTATGCAAACCTGTTCACTGATTCCAAACCCAAAGGAAGCATATGCCCCATTCTAGAGCTAAAAGCACTCAATGTCTTCCTTTAGACGTAAAAAATTTGCATGGCATCCACCAGGTCAATCATGGCTTCACTCCATCTAGGATATTTTCTGGCCTCTGTGGACATCAAGGATGCTTACTTACATGTCGATATTTTCCAGTGTTTTGCTTTGGGCACACAGCACTACCAATTTTTTGCCTTTTCCTCTGGCCTGTCTACTGCACTTCAAATTTTTACCCTTAAGCCCCTGTGCTTCCTCTGCTGCTCTCACTGAACATTCCAGTTGTTGGATAATTGGATGGCTTCTTACTAGGGATGTACCAATACCATTTTTTTCATCAGTGAGTATGAGTACCAATACTTTTGGTCAAGTACTCGCCAATACCAATACTTTGCAGTGCAATTTGTGTAACAAAAAAAAAATATATGGACGCAAATTGTACCACAAAGAATAGCTTGCAATTTGAACAGGAATGCTATTCCTGTCCAAATCGCATGTGGAGCGATGCGGGAAACTTCCCTGCACCGATTCCATACTGAGCGGAGAGTGGGCGTGTGGGGAATACCTTGGTGTTGGCCATTGGAGGATGAAGGCAGATGCTCCAGATTCTCAGCTGTATGAGAGGACGGAAAGCCGAGGCACTGCTCCAGATTCTAAGCTGTAGGAGAGGAGAGAAAACTGTGGGGATTTGAAATCCCTGTGGCTTTCTCTCCTCTCCTTGCAGGGATAATAGTACAGGCTAAATGACTTTTGATTGGTCAGCACTGTCACGGTGCTGAACAATCAGAAGCCATCTAGCCCGAACTGTCATCCCTGCATGGAGAGGAGAGCAAGCCTTGGGGATTTGAAATCCTCCTTTGAATGTCTCTCCTCTCCTACAGCTGAGAACCCGAAGCATCTGCATCCATACTCCGATGGCCGACACCCAGTCTATAGATCCCCACATGCCCTTCTCTCCCACTCTCCACTCAGCATGGAATTGGTGCAGGGAGGTTTCCTGCACTGCTCCTGTGTGAACTCAGGTTATGACAAGCCTGGGTTCATACAGGAGCAGTGCGGGAACCACATGTAATTTGGACAGGAATAGCATTCCTGTTCAAATCCATGTTGTTCTTTGCGGTGCAATTTGCATCTACACATTTTGTACTGACGCAAATCGCACCGCCAAGTATCAGTTTTGGTATTGGGAGCATTTTCATGAGTACGAGTACTTTTGAAAATACTCAGTATTGACACCAGTAAGTACTTCTTACTGAATGAACAGTTGGCCCAAACCCTGTTGAGGCTCTTCAAAGTTTTGGTTGGATCCAGAACACTCAGAGGTCATCAACTCATTACTTGGAGTATCTAGGTCTCCTCCTAGATTCAATTCTGTCCATAGTTTTTCCTCTGTAGTACAAATTCCAGAATCTCCACTCACATGTCCAGACTCTGCAGTCCAGGAGCTGTGCAACTCTCTGCTTTTGCATGAAAGTTCTGGATTTGATTGTGTCCTCCTTCGAGGCAGATCAATATGCCAGTTCCATTTCAGACCACTGCAACTCAACATTCTGGCTGCATGGGACATTTTCTGAACAATCCCATGCACCTGACACCCACAATAATATTATCCCTGGCTTTGGTTTGGAAGATTCTCTCCATGGATTTCATCCTGAAAAGAAGGGGAGGAGTCCTTGACAATTTATTGACGCAGGAGACTTGGTAACTCCCAATCTACATTCTGGAGCTTTACATTTCAGCCCTGCCCACTGTGCACATCCCAGGTGTGGTAAATTGGCATGTGGACTCTCTCAATTATCAATATCTGGACTGGGAATGGTCTCTTCACCCAAAAGGGTTTCAAGACCCCTGCAAAAGACCTCATAGCTTCAAGATTCAATGAACTGAACTCCAGGTTCAGGGGTCCCCTAGCCATCATAGTGGATGCTCTGGTGACTCCATGGAATCAGTCCAACCTGGACTAAGCATTTCCTCCTCTGAAACCCCTTCCTCATCTACTCAAGGCGGAGGGTATTACAGTAATATTTATCTCATTAAATTGGCCCTGGCGGATGTTGTATTTGGATCTTATCAGGCTTCTGGCAGACTATCTGTGGGCTCTTCCATATTTCCTGAATTTCTTGTCTCAAGGATCTGTTTAACTCCCTGCTTCATGGTTGCCAGCATTAACAGCATGGCTGTTGAAGCCAAGGTCCCAAAGGATAGGGGTTATCTGAGTTTGTTATTGCTATGCTATTAAAAGCTAGGAAACCCACTTCTTACAAGATCTACCATTGCACTTGGAAAGCATACTTTGCATGGTACGAGGCAAGGAAATTTAAATTTCATCCGAAGAAGTACTCCATAGAGTGCATCCTAGTCTTCCTTCAGTATGGTCTGCATTAATAGCTGGCCTTAAGTACTATCAGGACCATATCTCGGCTTTATCAATTCTCTTCTAAAGACTGCTAACCACTCATTTTCTGGTAAGGGCTTTTGTACAGAGGGTTGCTTGCACAATACCACGTGTATGCGTACCTGTGACCCCATCGGATCTCAGCCTTAACTCTTCAGAGACAGTCCTTTTGAACCTATCAAAGATATTTCATTCTCACCCAGAAGGTGGTCTTCCTCGTTGCCATCACCTCTGCGAGGCAAGTTAATGAGCTGGAGGTCTTCTCTTGTAGGGAACCCGTCCCTGTTTTGCACAGAAACAAGGTTATCTTGAGGCCTAGAGCCTCTTTTCAACAAAAGGTGGTGTTTTCCTTTCACTTTAAACAGGACATTATACTTCCATCTTTTTGTCCTGTTTCAGTACATCTCAAAGACACATGGTATGGGCTATTCACTTTGATCTCTAAACCGCATTTTCCTTCAGACGACTGCCTCTGCATCATTCCTGAGGGATCACGTTAGGGACAGCCTGTCTGTCAATTCACCATTTCTAGGTGGCTTAAGCACCTCAAGCCTACAGGCTTATGGATAAAGTTCTGCCTTTTTCCTCTCAAGGCACACTCTACAAGGTCAGTAAGTGTCCCTTGGACTTTTCAGCATCAGTCATCACTTTCCCATAATTTGCAGAGCTTCCCTCTGGTCTTCTGTTCACACATTCTTTTGGTTTTGCCATTTGGACTTTCAGTTCCCGTGCTAGTGACAATTTCGTATGTAAGGTCCTTCAGGCTGCTCTTTGAGCTGCAACCCCCCCCCATTTTTTTCCCTAGTTGTGGACTTGTTAGCATTTTTTTTGCTGTTTCCCACCCTTCAATTGGACTACTTTACGATGTCCCAACTGTCTCAGAACACTTCTGACCCCATGTCAATTTTCTCAGAACCCTTCTGGCCCCACATCATTTTTTTTCAGAACCCTTCTGACCCTGTGTCCATTGTCTCAGAACCCTTCTGATCCCGTGTCAGTTGTCTCAGAACCCTTCTGACCCCATATCAATTGTCTCAGAACCCTTCTGACCCCGTGTCAATTGTCTCAGAACCTTTCTGACCCCGTGTCAATTGTCTCAGAACCCTTCTGACCCCGTGTCAATTGTCTCAGAACCCTTCTGACCCCGTGTCAATTGTCTCAGAAATCTTTTGACCCTGTGTCAGTTGTCTCAGAACCCTTCTGACCCCGTGTCAATTGTCTCAGAACCCTTCTTACCCCCTGTCAATTGTCTCAGAATCCTTCTGACCCCGTGTCAATTGTCTCAGATCCCTTCTGACCCAGTGTCAATTGTCTCGGAACCTTTCTGACCCCGTGTCAATTGTCTCAGAACCCTTCTTACCCCGTGTCAATTGTCTCAGAACCCTTCTGACCCCGTGTCAATTGTCTCAGAACCCTTCTTACCCCGTGTCAATTGTTTCGGAACCTTTCTTACCCCGTATCAATTGTTTCAGAACCCTCCTGACCCCCTGTCAATTGTCTCAGAACCCTACTGACCCCGTGTCAATTGTCTCAGAACCCATCTGGCCCTGTGTCAATTGTCTCAGAACCCTTCTGGCCCGGTGTCAATTGTCTCAGAACCATTCTGGCCCCGTGTCAATTGTCTCAGAACCCTTATGACCCCGTGTCAATTGTCTCAGAACCCTTCTGACCCCGTGTCAACTGTCTCAGAACCCTTCTGACCCCGTGTCAATTGTCTCAGAACCCTTCTGACCCCATGTCAATTTTCTCAGAACCCTTCTGACCCCACATCATTTTTTTCAGAACCCTTCTGACCCCGTGTCCATTGTCTCAGAAACCCTCTGGACCCCGTGTCAATTGTCTCAGAACCCTTCTGACCCCGAGTCAGTTGTCTCAGAACCTTTCTGACCCCGTGTCAATTGTCTCAGAACACTTCTGACCCCGTGTCAATTGTCTCAGAACCCTTCTGACCCCGTGTCAATTGTCTCAGAACCCTACTTACCCCATGTCAATTGTCTCAGAACCCTACCTACCCCGTGTCAATTGTCTCAGAACCCTTCTGACCCCGTGTCAATTGTCTCAGAACCCTTCTGACCCCGTGTCAATTGTCTCAGAACCCTTCTGACCCCGTGTCAATTGTCCCAGAACCCTTCTTACCCCGTGTCAATTGTCTCAGAACCCTTCTGACCCCCTGTCAATTGTCTCAGAACCCTTCTTACCCCGTGTCAATTGTCTTGGAACCCTTCTGATCCCTTGTCAGTTGTCTCAGAACCCTTCTTACTCCGTGTCAATTGTCTCAGAACCCTTCTGACCGCGTGTCCATTGTCTCAGAACCCTTCTGACCCCGTGTCAATTGTCTCAGAACCCTTCTGACCCCGTGTCAATTGTCTCAGAACCCTTCTGACCCCGTGTCAATTGTCTCAGAACCCTTCTGACCCCGTGTCAATTGTCTCAGAAACCTTTTGACCCCGTGTCAGTTGTCTCAGAACCTTTCTGACCCCGTGTCAATTGTCTCAGAACCCTTCTGACCCCATGTCCATTGTCTCAGAACCCTTCTGACCCCGTGTCAATTGTCTCAGAACCCTTCTTACCCCGTGTCAATTGTCTCAGAACCCTTCTTACCCCGTGTCAATTGTCTCAGAACCCTTCTGACCCCGTGTCAATTGTCTCAGAACCCTTCTGACCCCATGTCAATTAATGAGTAAAAAAACTGAATTTTTGACTTAGTGTAAAATTGTTTACTTGCAGTTCACGATGGGACATGGGCCCAAACCTCTCAAACTTGTGGTCATTTCTACTGCTGTATTTGCACACAAAAAATAATACAAAATTAGGAGGTAAAAAGTGAAGATGTTTCATATAAATTCTTGTTTTCAGTTTTTGTTCTGCATGAGATAGAGGGAACCTGATTGTGTATTTAGGTGACACCCCCTTAAAACGTGTCCCAAAGACAGCCATTCTGACTAAAGCCCAGCTATTGCTCAACTCCAACGATGTCATGAGCCCTAAAGAGCTAGCATACAGTTGCTTCCTATCTTCACAGGTGATGGTACATTATATATGGGAAAGGAAAAGGAAGGAAAGTGACTGGTCAGTGGGACAAGAAGCAGAAAAGCAAAGAGACAGCTGACAGATTCTGCCAAGTCCAGATGACAGAGTGTCATGCATGTTTGCAGCTAGCATGGAGGCTGGCACTTACCCACGTCATACACATTTTTGTTAGCTTTGGATGAGGGTGGCATATCTGAGTATGGGGCATCTGTATGGACAGGTGAGGTCATTTCCACGTAGCTGTTCTCTGAGTGTTTGGAGTGCTGCGCGGGGGGGTCTGTAATGGTGGCATAAGGGTTCTCACTGCTGCTTAGTGAGCAGGTGCTGGAACTGCACCCTGACTCTTTCATACAATCTGCAAAAGGCAACAAACACAAGTCAAAAAGAAAATGGGGGACAGACTGGAGCTCAGGAGGCAGCAGGGAAAAAAAATGGGAAGAGGGAAGCCCTAAGGGTAAAAATGAGCAATACCAAGAACTGGTAAGTAAGGGGCAACAATATGGATGGAGGTTGTTAGAGAAGGCTAGATTGCGGTGCCAACGGCAAGAGCGTCCTATGGCTAACTCTATCTTTCTGACGAACTGTATTTTTAACCAACAAGTCTAGAAATCTTTTTCCTGGATGCCCAGGCATGTTCTTGAAGTTTGCCCTGCGTTCAAGGACAAGTGTTCAAATATTGCTCGGTGCCACAGAAGACATTACATAACCCAGGCCTTGAAATTTCCACTCACCTGCTCGCCAACGGCGAGTAGAAATTATGGTGGGGGCGAGTGTGTGTCCCCCAGGGCCGTCTTGCTGAGCAGGCTCGGAGCTCAGGCCGGATCTATCAGTGGCACTGGGAGCCGTCAGAGTGCTCAATAGCTGAGCGCAGTGAAAGCAAAGGAAGGAGTGTGTGCTGTGCTCTCTGCCTCCCCCTAGAGTGCAGTACCCGGCTCTGTGAGTGAACAACGAAGTACTGCAACTTTTTCTAGGGTGTGTGTATGTGTGTGTACCTAATTTCAACTCACTCTGGTCACATGATCCTCTATGTCAGCCAGTGGTGGCTTCAGGGGAGAGGAGAGAGCACTTGACAGCGTGTGTGTGTGTGTGTATGCATGTCTGTGTATGTACATGTGTGTATCTGTACATGTGTCTGTGTGTATGTACATGTATGTGTGTGTGCAGTGGTGTATGTAGGTTTTATGTTGCCCTAGGCAACACAAAAATCAGACGCCCCCCCCCCCCCCACAGAAAGAGCCTGACACCAACCAACAACACCCCCCCCCACCCATGAGAGCCTTTCACTACCACCACCCTCTATACACCAGCCACCCCAACCCACATTCCACCCCCCCAGCGAGAGAGAGAGAAAGGCACTCACCTTCACATCCCCTGGAATAAGAGTCGAGCTCTGCATACAACATCAAGGAGCCCGCAGCCTCTCTTAGATCCCACCCGGTCCCCATGCCACGTCTGTCCATTCTTCTGTCTCTTCTTCCAGGGGGCAGTGCTGCCCCCATGAAAAATGCCACCCTAGGCAAATGCCTTGTTTGCCTTGTGGTAAATACACCCCTGTGTGTGTGTGCATGTACATGTGTCTGTGCGTGTGTATTTCTGTGTATGTACATGTATCTGTGTGTATGCGTGTCTGTACATGCCTGCCTGTGTGTGTATACATGTGTCTGTATGTGTGTGTGTGTACATGTGTCTCTGTGCATGTGTGTACATGTGTGTGTGTGTATACAGGTGTCTCTGTGTGTGTTTGTTGGTGGCGAGTAACTCTTAAGGCGTGGCTAGTAGCTCAGGACTTGAAATTTTAAGCCCTGATAACCTAATGCCCAACAGCGATGCAGTGAATAAATACAACCAACAACGCAGGTACAGCCATCGATGGCACCATTCACCGAAAGCAATTTACAGGACAATCGTTTGACACAGTGGGGTTGATTTACCAAAGGCAAATGGGCTGTTTACTTCGCGAGGGAATTTTTGGTGAATGTGATAAAAGTCACTTTGCAAAGACTACCCAATCACAGGCAAGGAAAATAAAACAAAACAGCATTTTTGCTTGCACATGATTGGATAATAAAAGTCAGCGGAGCTTCACCTCATTCAGTAAGCCAGTGGCTGGATGTGGCCATTTACTTGCATTTATGCCCCTTAGGGCACTATTCAACCCTCTGACACCAACAATGGAGAATAATTTCTCCCACTGACACCAATGATGGGGCACTATTCCCCCACTGACACCAATGATGGGGCACCATTCCTCCCACTGATACCAATGATGGGGCACTATTCCCCCCACTGACACCAATGATGGGGCACTATTCCTCCCACTAATACCAATGATGGGGCACTATTCTTCCCACTGATACCAATGATGGGGCACTATTCCTCCCACTAATACCAATGATGGGGCACTATTCCTCCCACTTCCAATGATGGGGCACTGACACCAATGATGGGGCACTATTCCTCCCAATGACATCAACAATTGGGCGCTACTTGTTCCACTGACATCAACAATTGGGCGCTATTCCTTCCACTGACACCAACAATTTGACACTATTCCTTCCACTGACACTAATGATGGAGCATTCTTCTTCCTTCCACTCACACCAATGATGGGGCACAACTTCTTTCACTGACACCAACAATGGAGCACTATTCCTTCCACTGACAACAATGATGGGGCACTGTTTCTTCCACTGACACCAACAATGGAGCACTATTCCTTCCACTGATACCAATGATGGGGCACTACTTCCACTGACACCAACAGTGGGGCACTATTCCTTCTACTGACACCAATGATGGGGCACTATTTGATTCACTGACACCAATAATGGGGAACAATTCCTTCCAATGATAGCAGCAATGGGGCCCTACTCCTTTTACTGACACTAATTATGAGGCACTATTCCTCCCACTGACATCATCAAGCAGACTCTATTCCTCCCACTGATACCAAGAATGGGACACTATTCCTCCCACTAACATCAAATATGGAGCACTATTCCTCCCACTGACACCAATGATGGGGCACTATTCCTCCCACTGATACCAAGAATGGGACACTATTCCTCCCACTGACACCAATGATGGGACACTATTCCTCCCACTGACACCAATGATGGGGCACTATTCCTCCCACTGATACCAAGAATGGGACACTATTCCTCCCACTGACACCAATGATGGGACACTATTCCTCCCACTGACACCAATGATGGGGGCACTATTCCTCCCACTGATACCAATGATGGTGGCACTATTCCTCCACTGACACCAATGATGGGCACTATTCCTCCCACTGATACCAAGAATGGGACACTATTCCTCCCACTGACACCAATGATGGGACACTATTCTTCCCACTGACACCAATGATGGGGCACTATTCCTCCCACTGATACCAATGATGGGACACTATTCCTCCCACTAACATCAAATATGGAGCACTATTCCTCCCACTATCAAATACGGAGCATTATTCCTTCCACTGACATCAGTGATAAGGCTCTATACCTCCCACTGACATCAACGACAAGGCAATATTGCTCCCACCAACACCATCGATGGGGCACTATAACTGCCACTGACACCAATGATCGACTATTACCCCTCTCACTAATACCGATGATGGGGCACTATTTCTCCTCCTACTGACCACACCAAAATGTTTTTTAATCCCATTGACCAACAGGCTTGAGACATTGGGGTTTATTTACTAAAGCTGGTTCACTCAGACTCTGGTGTACCTGCTCATAGTAGCCAGTCAGCTTCTAACCTCAGCTTGTTCAATTAAGCTTTAGCTGAAAAAACCTGGAAGCTGATTGGTTTCTATGCAAAAGTGCATGAGATTCTGAGTGAACCAGCTTTCCTAAATAAACCCCATTGTCTACATGTGCTGATTCCGGGCATTTTCCATTCCTACTAGCCACAGTCCGACCCCCTGAAGTCTGAAGGACAGTAAACTGGCCCTTTACTTTATGAAGTCTGGTGACCCCTTCACTAAGCTATACATCAGGGGTCTCCAAAATTTTTAAACAAAGGGCCAGTTTAGTGTCCTTAAAACTTTGAGGGGGGAGACTGTGGCCAGTGAAAGCAGAAAATGCCCTGGCTTCAATGGGAGTAAACAATGGCCCATCATTGGCATTAGTGGAAGGAATATTGCCCCATTGTTGGGACCAGGGGAAGGAATAGTTCCCCATTGTTGGTGTCATTGGTAGGAATAGTGCCCCATTGTTGGTGTCAATGGGAATAATAGTGCCCTGCCATTGGTGTCATTTGCAGGAATAGTGCCCCATTGTTGGGTTCTTGGTAGGAATAGTGTCCCATTGTTGGGGTCATTGGTATGAATAGTGCCCCATTGTAGGGGTCAGTGCCAGGAATAGTGCCCCACTGTTGGGGTCAGTGGTAGGAATAGTGCTCCATTGTTGGGGTCATTGGCAGGAATAGTGCTCCATTGTTGGGGTCATTGGTAGGAATAGTGCCCCATTGTTGGGGTCATTGGCAGGAATAGTGCTCCATTGTTGGGGTCATTGGTAGGAATAGTGCCCCATTGTTGGGGTCATTGGCAGGAATAGTGCTCCATTGTTGGGGTCATTGGTAGGAATAGTGTCCCATTGTTGGGGTCATTGGCAGGAATAGTGCTCCATTGTTGGGGTCATTGGGCAGGAACAGTGCTCCATTGTTGGGGTCATTGGTAGGAATAGTGTCCCTTTGTTGGGGGTCATTGGTAGGAATAGTGTCCCATTGTTGGGGTCATTGGTAGGAATAGTGCCCCATTGTTGGGGTCATTGGCAGGAATAGTGCTCCATTGTTGGGGTCATTGGTAGGAATAGTGCCCCATTGTTGGGATCATTGGTAGGAATAGTGTCCCATTGTTGGGGTCATTGGTAGGAATAGTGTCCCCATTGTTGGGGTCATTGGTAGGAATAGTGCCCTATTGTTGGGCCCATTGGTAGGAATAGTGTTCCATTGTTGGGGTCATTGGTAGGAATAGTGTTCCATTGTTCGGGCCATTGGTAGGAATAGTGTTCCATTGTTTGGGTCATTGGTAGGAATAGTGCCCCACTGTTGGGGTCATTGGTAGGAATATTGCCCCCATTGTTGGGTCATTGGCAGGAATAGTGCCCCATTGTTGGGTCATTGGCAGGAATAGTGCTCCAATGTTGGGATCATTGGTAGGAATAGTGCCCATTGTTGGGATCATTGGTAGGAATAGTGTCCCATTGTTGGGGTCATTGGTAGGACTAGTGTCCCATTGTTGGGGTAATTGGCAGGAACAGTGCCCCACTGTTGGGGTCATTGGTAGGAATAGTGCCCCATTGTAGGGGTCATTGGCAGGAATAGTGCTCCATTGTTGGGGTCATTGGCAGGAATAGTGCCCCATTGTTCGGGTCATTGGTAGGAATAGTGCCCCACTGTTGGGGTCATTGGTAGGAATAGTGCTCCATTGTTGGGGTCATTGGCAGGAATAGTGTCCCATTGTTGGGGTCATTGGGAGGAATAGTGTCCCACTGTTGGGGTCATTGGTAGGAATAGTGCCCCACTGTTGGGGTCATTGGTAGGAATAGTGCCCCACAGTTGGGGTCATTGGGAGGAATAGTGCCCCATTGTTGGGGTCATTGGCAGGAATAGTGCCCCATTGTTGGGGTCATTAGTAGGAATAGTGCCCCATTGTTGGGGTCATTGGCAGGAATAGTGCCCCATTGTTGGGGTCATTGGCAGGAATAGTGCCCCATTGTTTGGGTCATTAGTAGGAAATAGTGCCCCATTGTTCGGGTCATTGGTAGGAATAGTGCCCCATTGTTGGGGTCATTGGCAGGAATAGTGCCCCATTGTGGGTTCATTGGCAGGAATAGTGCCCCACTGTTAGGCTCATCGGCAGGAATAGTGTCCCCACTGTTAGGGTCATCGGTAGGAATAGTGCCCCACACTGTTGGGGTCATTGGTAGGAATAGTGCCCCATTGTTGGGGTCATTGGCAGGAATAGTGCCCCATTGTTTCGGGTCATTGGCAGGAATAGTGTCCCACTGTTGGGGGTCATCGGTAGGAATAGTGCCCCATTGTTGGGGTCGATGGCAGGAATAGTGCCCCATTGTTGGTATCAGTGACAGGGATTTATGCCCTTTTGGTGATGTCATTGGTAGGAATAGTGCCCAAAGGGCCAGACAGAAGCAAGCAAAGGGCCACATCCGCCCCCCCGAGCTGCAGTTAGGAGACCACTGCTATAGATAAATGCCCTTGCAAAGTGAACAGCCCATATTTGCCTTTTGTACATCAACCCCTCAGTGTCCCAAACGTGCCGTGTCCTATACCTTTCCAGTGGCAGTGGGTCCAAACCGGTAAAAGTCTCCAGTGGGAACCAATCACTAGCTCGGCATTACCGGTTTATAGAGACAGCAGCGGTTCATGGCTCATGTGTATTAGTAGCTAGAAGATAATAATTCTCATTTATTGTGTAACGTATTTGTGCCAATAGCCTACTTCGTTACAGATGCAGGGGTGGACTGACCATTTGGAAACATCGGGCACTGCCCTAGGCCCCCTTGGGTCAGTAGGGGGCCCCCATGAGATGCCCCTGGTACCTTTTCAAAGGCTATTTTGAGTTTGGGCAAGGACACAGGGGCCCCATGATCCCCTATTGCCCGGGGGCCCCCCAGGGAGTTGGTCAGTCCGCCCCTGTACAGGATGTCAAGGAGTTGTGGCAAAGTGCCACCTTGATCCAGATCTTTCTGTCTGCTTTGTGGAGGGTTGCTATGTCCGGGGCACAATGGTATACTTCAAGACCCTGAACCAGCATCAGATTATTTTTCAAACTGAAACTCCTTTGTGTCTCACAATGTTCAAATTCATCTCGTTTTCTTGGCAGAATAAATTTTTCTTGCTCAATAATTGTCTCGTTTATCTTGCACCGCTCTTGGGGGAAAAATTACTCCCGTTATGTAAAACAAATAGAAAGTGTCACTAAATGAAGAAAGACGCGACTTGCGTAAGTAAGGGGTCTATTTATGGAAAAATAAATTGCGCAAATGTCCCCAGCATTCGCACAGCTGTCCAATTGAGCATATAGATCTTCAGCTCCCCTCTAGTGGTCATAATGCAGAATCTTCCTAATTGATAGGTAATTTCAGGAAAATACTACATTATGGCCACTAGATTATGCTGATGTAGCACATTTCTAGAATAGGTGTACTAGAGAGTTTCAGGTAAAATGTATTCTTTGTCTTCCGAGTCTGTAATCGTAATTAATTTGTGGCTGTTCTGGGTCTCACTGGCTGCAGTTTTCAACTGCTTCCCTCTGCCTTCTAATGGATTCTAGAATGTAGTGGGATGGAAGAGAGACAGACCCTTGGCTTGAATACTCATGGGCGGTCATGAGTGCCACTGACACCAATGATGGGGCACTGTACCTTCCACTGATTGGTGCACCCGAACGTGTGGGCCCCAACGTGGGGCCACTGTATCAGATCTTAACTGGCACCAATGGGTATGAGGCACTATGCCTCCACTGACACCAATGATGGGGGCACTATTTGCTCCCACTAATACCAATGATGGGGGCACTATTTCCTCCCACTGACACCAATGATGGGGCAGGATATTCCTCCACTGACACCCAATGATGGGGTCATTGGCAGGAATAGTGCCCCATTGTTTGGGGTCATTGGCAGAATAGTGCATCCATTTGTTGGGATCATTGGGGTAGGAAATAGTGCCCCATTCGTTGGGATCATTGGTACCGGAATAGTGTCCCCATTTGTGGGGTCAATTGGTAGGACTAGTGTCCCAGTTGTTGGGGTTCATTGCAGGAATAGTGCCCCATTGTTGGGTCATTGCGTAGAATAGTGTTCCATTGTTGGGTCATTGGTAGGAATAGTGCCCCATTGTTGGGGTCATTGGCAGGAATAGTGCCCCATTGTTGGTCGTCATTGGCAGGAATAGTGCTCCATTGTTTGGGTCATTGGTAGGAATAGTGTTCCATTGTTGGGATCATTGGTAGGAATAGTGCCCCATTGTTGGGGTCATTGGTAGGACTAGTGTCCCCATTGATTGGGGTCATTGGCAGGAAATAGTGCCCCATTGTTGGGGTCATTGGTAGGAATAGTAGTTTCCCATTGTTTGGGGTCATTGGTAGGAATAGTGCCCCATTGTTGGGGTCATTGGTCAGGAATAGTGCCCCATTGTTGGGGCCATTGGTAGGAATAGTGTTCCACTGTTGTACAGTCATTGGTAAGAATAGTGCCCCGAGTTGGGGTCATTGGTTAAGAATAGTGCCCCATAGTTGGGTATCATTGGCAGGAATAGCGCTCCATTTTTGGGTCATTGGCAGGAATAGTGCTCCATTGTTGGGGTCATTGGTAGGAATAGTGCCTCATTGTAGGGGTCATTGGTAGGAATAGTGCCCCATCATGTTGGTGTCAATTGGCATAACAGTGCCCCACTGTTGGGGTCAGTGGGCAGGAATAGTGCCCCAATGTAGGGGTCATTGGGGAGGAATAGTGCCCCATTGTTGGGGTAATTGGCCAGGAACAGTGCCCCACAGTTGGGTCATTGGTAGGAATAGTGCCCCATTGTTGGGGTCAGTGGCAGAATAGTGCCCCATTGTTGGGGTCATTGGCAGGAATAGTGCCCCCATTGTTTCGGTCATTGGTAGGAATAGTGCCCCACTCATTGGTTGGTCATTGGTAGGAATAGTGCCCCATTGTTGGGGTCATTGGGCAGAATAGTGTCCCATTGTTGGGGTCATTGGGAGGAATAGTGCCCATCAGTTGGGGATCATTGGTAGGAATAGTGCCCCACTCATGTTTGTGGGGTCATTGGTAGTGAATAAGTGCCCCACAGTTGGGGTGATCATAGGGAGGTCAATATTGCCCCATTGTTGGGGTCATTGGCAGGAATAGTGCCCCCCATTGTTGGGGTCATTAGTAGAATAGTGCCTCCATTGAGTTGGAGATCATTGGCAGGAATTAGTGCCCCATTGTTGGGGATCATTGTATAGTGAATAGTGCCTAAAAGAAAAACAACCATTGATTGTGGTTCATTAGTAGAAATAGATTGCCCCATTGTTCGAGTACATTGGTAGGAATAGTGCTCCCATTGTTGGGGTCAATGGCAGGAAATAGTTGCCCACCATTGTTGGGTTCATTGCTCAGGAATAAGTGCCTCCATGTTTAGGCTCATTTGTCAGGTAATAGTGTTTCCCACTGATTACGGTCATCCGTCTGGAATAGTGCCCCACTGAGTTTGGGTTCCATTGGGTAGGAATAGTTGCACCCCAATGTTCGGGTCCATTGGCATGGAAATCAGTGCACTCCATTAGTTTGGGGTCATTGGTAGGAATAGTGTTCCAATGTTGGTATTCATTGGGTAGGAAATAGTGGTCCCATTGTTGGGAGTCAATTGGTAGGACTAAGTTGTCACCATTGTTTGGGGTCCATTGGCAGGAATAGGTGCCCCATTGTTGGGGGTCATTGTGTAGCGAATTAAGTATTTCCATTGTATTGGGGTCATTGGTAGGAATAGTGCCCCATTGAGTGGGGTTCATTGTCATGAATATGCCCCATTGATTGGGGCCAATTGGCAAGGAATATGTGCCCCATTGTTGGTATCAGTGACAGTGATTCATGCCCTTTTGGTTGATGTTCATTAGGTAGGAATACAGTGCCTCTAAAGTGGCCAGAGACAGAAGCAAGCAAAGGGCCACATCCAGCCCCCGAGCCTAGCAGTTAGGTAGACCCACTGCTATAGATACAATGCCCTTGCAAAGTGAATACAGCCCTAATTTTGACCTTTAGTACATCAACCCCAGTGTCCTGTGCCGTGATCTGTAAACCATTTCCAGTGGCAGTGGGGTCGCGAAAACACCCCCCCCCACAAACCCCCCAAACTGGTATCTCTAGTCTCCAGTGGTGAACCAATCACTAGCTCAGGCCATTACTTTACCGTTATATAGATGACAGCATCGGTTCCTGGCTGCATGTGTAACATAGTAGCTAGAAGATAATAATCTATCTCATTATATGATGTAACGTAATATTGTGCCAATAGCCTACTCGTTTTACAGATGCAGCAGGGTAGGACCTGACCTAATTGGAAACTCGGAGCCCTGCACCTAAGGTGCCCGGTATCCAGGTAGGGGGGCCCCCATGAGCTGCCTCTGAGGTTTAGCCTTTTTCATTTCAAGGCTATTTTGAGTTTGGGCAAGAGACACAGGGGCCCCCATGATGCCCTAATGACGCCGGTGGAGCCCCAGGAGTTGTCAGTCCGGCCACTGTACAAATGTCAAGGAGTTGACTGGCAAACTACCGCGCACCGTTGAATCCCGGACTTTCTTGTCCTGCTTTGTGGATGGGTTGCTAATGTCACGGGGCACACATGGATACTTTCCCAAGACCCTGAACCAGCATCAGATTATTTTTCCAAACTGATCTCCTTTGTGTCCTCCACAATGTTCAAATTCACTCGTTTTCTTGCAGAATAAATATTTTCTTGCTCAATAATTGTCCCTCGTTTATCTTGCACCGCTCTCCTGGGGGAAAAATAACTCCCGTTATGTTAAAACAAATAGAAAGTGTCCACTTAAAATGAAGAAGAACCGCACTGTTGCGTAAAGTAAGGGGTCTAATTTATGTAAAAAAATAAATTGCGCAAAAGTCCTCCAGCATTCATCAACAGCCTGTCACAATTGAGCATATAGATCTTCAGCTCCCCTCTAGTGGTCCTGAATGCCGAAATCTTTCTCCTAATTGAAGTGTAATTTCCAGGAAAATACTACCATTATGGCCACTAGAATGATGCTGGAAGGAAGCACATTGCTAGAATAGGTTACTAGAGAGTTTCAGGTAATGAGATTCCTTTGTCCTCCTCCTGTAACGTACTTAAATTTGGCTGTTCTGGGACTCACTGGCTTCAGTTCAACTGATATCCCTAGCCTTCTAATTGGATTCAGAATGTAGTGGGAAGGAAGAGACCGACCCTTGGCCTGAATACTCATGCGGTCATGAATGCCACTTGACACCAATGATGGGGCACTGTACCTTCCACTGGCACCAAACGTGGGGCACTGTTCCTTCTAACTGGCACCAATGATGAGGCAACTATTCCACCCACTGACACCAATGATGGGGCACTTAATCCCCACTAATACCAATGATGGGGCACTATTCCCCCACTGACACCAATGATGGGGCCTATTCCCCCCCACTGACCCAATGAGAGGGACTATTCCTACCAGTGACACCAATGATGAGGACTATTTTCCCCCCCTGACCCAATAGGGGTACTATTCCCCCCACAGGCCCAATGATGGGCACTATTCCCCCGCTGCCCCCAATGATGGGGCCTATTCCTCCCACTGACACCAATGTGGACACTAATTCCCCCCCACGCACCAAAGATGGGGGACTATCCTCCCCCTGATACCCAAGAGGGGCACTATTCCTCCCACTTGGGACCAAAAAGGGACACTATTCCTCCCCCCTGATACCAATGAGGGGCACTATTCCTCCCCTACACCAATGATGGGGCATATTCCCCGCTGACAAACCCAAAAAGGGGCACTATTCCTCCCGCTGAACACCAAAGATGAGGCACTATTCCTCTCGCTGACACCAATGTTGGGCACTATTTCCCCCCACTGACACAATGATGGGGGGCCAAATTTCCTCCCCCGACAACCCAAAAGGGGCACTATTCCTCCCATGACACCAATGATGGATCAGTGGGGGGAACAGTGCCCCCTCATTGGTATCATGGGAGGAAAATGTCCCTCATTGGGTCCGTGGGAGGAATAGGGGCCCAACATTGTGTTAGTGGGAGGGAAAAGTGCCCCATTTTTGGTGTCAGTGGGGGGAATAGTGTCCCATCATTGGTGTCAGGGGAGGAATAGTGCCCATCATGTGAATGATTTGTTTAGTATGCGGGGTTGGGAACGTACGTATTTTGGGAAAGATGTTGCGGAGGGGGAAGCCTGAATGAGTTTTCCCAAACTATTGGACTGGGGTTTGGGAAGGACAGTTTGGGAGCCCTAGATTTTACACCATCATTGGTGTCAGGGGGGGTAAAGTCCCCCCATCTTGGTGCCCATGGGGAGGAATATTGCCCCATCTTTGGGTGTCAGGGGGGGGAATGTCCCCCATCATTAGTGTCAGTGGAGGAAAAGGGGCCCCAACCTTGGGTAAAAAATTTGGGGGGGAATAGGGCCTAATCTTTGGTTTTAATTGGGGGGAATATTGCCCCAAATTTTTTGGATCAGTGGGAGGAATATTTGGCCCATCATTGGAAAATCAGGGGGAGGAAAAAGTGCCCCATCATTGGTATCAGGGGGGAGAATGGTGCCCCATCATTTTTGCCCAGTGGGAGGAATAGGCCCCATAAAGGGTTTTCAGGGGGAAGGAAAGTGCCCCTTCTTTGGTGTCGGGTGGGGGGGGAAAAAGGGTGCCCCATCATTGGTGTCAGTGGGGGGGAAAAATTTTCCCCATCATTGGTGTCGGGGGGGAGGAATAGTGCCCCCCCCCGCCCCCATTGGTGTCAGGGGGAAAGGAATAGTGCCCATCTTTGGTGTCAGGGGGAGGAAAGTGCCCCATCTTTGGGTGTCAGTGGGGGGAAAATGGGGCCCCATCAGGTGTCAGTGGGAGGAATATGCCCCATAAAAGGTGCCCCAGGGGGAGGAATATGCCCCATCTTTTGGACCCAGGGGAAGGAAATTTCCCCATCTTTGGTATCAGGGAAGGAATATTTCCCCATCATTGGGTCGTGGGGGGGGGAATATCCCCCAAACATTTGGAACCCAGTGGGAGGAATAGTGCCCCAATAAATGGTGGTAAATTGGGGGGGGGAATAGTGCCCCATAAATTGGGTACAAAAGGAGGAATACGCCCCATCATTGGTATGAAGGAGGAATACCCGCCCCATCTTTGGGTGCCCATGGGGGGAATAGCCCCCCATCTTTGGGTGTCATTGGGGGGGAATATCCCCCATAAAGGGAACCCATTTGGGAGGAAAAATTTGCCCACCCATTGGTGTCATGGAAAAAAAGGGCCCCGGAAAAATCTTTGGGTGTCAGTGGGGGAAAACATTTAATTTTTTTTTTTAAATATAAAAAACCCCCTATGATTTTTAAAATGAAAATTTTATTTACACTATAAAAATTTTAACGT